>OV839566.1:57954716-58242216 GCA_929447395.1 Epistrophe grossulariae | reverse complement strand
CAATTATTTAAATTTTAAACTATTTCACTTTTTTACATTTGTGTGTGGAATTAATTTATGTATATATTCTTTTTTAAGTTACCTACACATGAATATTGCAGTTAAATTAATAAAACACTTTACAGACAAGAACTTAAATGCTAGTATCACAAAACTTTCTTTAATGCCACACTGTAATTTGATTTTATGTTGTCTTTGTCTGTTTCGTATTCATTGCTTTCCTCAGTTTTTCTTGTATTCGTAAGCTTTGTATCGTGTATCTTGTATTTTCCCTCTTTTCCTTGTCCAATATTTTTACATTTTCAAAGTCAGCTGTGTGTGTGGTCTCTTCTATTTGCTGCGATAATCCTGTTGTTGTTTTGTTCTTATTTATGTCAGCTTTATGTTCGCCCCTTTTCGTCGTTCCTATATACAGAAGATCACAACTGTCATTTACATTACCCTTGCATCGCATCCAATTTGACACTATAGCCGCAGTGAAACAAATATCTAAATGTCACTGATCTCTATATACACTGGACCCATGTTCTGTAACTCGGCGATAACTTTTCGAGGCGATAAACGGCGAAAAATGGAACAAAACCCATCGCCGAGTTACAGAACATGGGTCCTGGATAGTGAATAGCCTATAGTGTATAACAGTTTTTGTGAGGCAAGTTTTTTAAAGGGTACCGGCCACGACCTCATATCTGGCTCTATACAAACGAAGAAAGAGATTGAAGATATTTGCCGAAATTGAGCATTTATATGATATCAGTTGATGTCAACTAGCATTGCGGCTGTAAATATTGAAAAAAATATAAGAAAATGCAGGTCCAGTAGCGTCCATTCCGCTGGCGCCGCTGTTATACTGTTATTTAAGGGTACCGGCCACGACTATATTTTTGCCTCAAAAATTTTGTATGAATACACTCCAGTGTATATCGAGATCAGTGCTAAATGTATATCTTATGTCGATTTCCTTTTGGCATTTGGGATTTTGATCCGGGATTGCGTATTTTTCGTGGTAAAGGGAAAGCAAAATGGGATTGATTTTTTTTTGTAATTGTGTGTGTGGCATGTCAAATTCACTGATCTCTATAATATACTGGATAGTGTATCCATACAAAAAACTTGACTTCTTTTGAAGAATTTTAGAACAGTGGCAAGTTGCATTTACATTTTTAAACTTTTCCACAGTGTAACAAAACATAAATGCCAAATTTATCTAATAACCTCAAAATTTATTTGTGTATTGTGTTGCACTCCAACACAAATTTTCAGCAATTGTTATCAGAAACACTTAGGGAACTTATAATTAAACTTACTATTAACTGCTTTTAACCCCTTGTAATTGTAAATGTAAGATTAAGGCAAAAAAGAAATTTTAGTTTTAAGGCTATCCCAAACCAAAGCGAAATCGTAGCGAATCATTCACAATAACACAAAATATGACAAATACACAACGCTAAACAACAACAAAAATCTGTCGTCGGCGAATGTTTCGCGTTGGTTTGGGAGAGCCTTTAGTTTAAAAGGAAAAAAACAAAATCGATTGATTATGCTTATTTTTAAACTCACAATTAACATAACGTTTGAAATATTTACGTCCAAACAAGTGATATCTGTTGACAACAAAAACCAAAGACATAATTTTAAGAAAATACTGACAAATTTATCTATTTATCTATTTTTGTTTTTTTTTATAATTTTGTCACACTTAACAAAAGAACATTGTAATTACCCTTGTGCAGAAGACCGATTCATTGAAATCGAAATTGTTGTTTGAACAAGATTACGACTACTATTGAAGACGTTTCGATGACAGCCGTGATTTTTTTGAGAGGCGTTATCAGAGCTCCCGTACGTGACTTCCCTCCACCACCACTATCACGACTCGAACCAATGCCATTGCCGCCAATGTTGAGTGGCCGCTTGAGAGGAAGCAGCATATCTCGTGGCTACAATTCGATGTTCAGTCGCAGATCACCACCACCACCAACTAGAAGCAGCAATAGATTAGGTCGTTATGGGTAAGTGATGAAATGCTTTCAAGAATTTCATTTATGATTGTTGTTTTTATTTTTATTTTGCAAAAGCTATGAAAACTAGTAGAGATTCATTTGACGATCGCATGTCACGTAGAATTAGAGGACCGTCACCTCCTGGATATGCACCGTACCGTTGGTCAGATACACCAAAATGTTTTTAAATTTTCTTCATGATAGCAAAAATTAAGAACATTGGACAAGGTTTTGGAGTGTATCTGGGGTGGAATCGGCTAAGGTGATAGTTGATTGTCGCTTTTTTGATTATCGTTTTTGATTATTAACTATTCGTTGCTCTGTGTAAATCGATCGCCAAAAATTGTTTGTTTTTTGGCATTACTTACAATTCTGTTAAGAATTAAACGTCATTTTTGCATTTTTGGTGCTAAGAAATGTTCTCAAGGATATCCATAAACTGATTCGTAGTTAGAAAATGTTTCCTTTTTTTCTCAGATTTGTTCTGATCAGTCGGACCTTTTTATAATTATTTTCACTTTTTACTCTCCGTGCGGTTTTGATAAATTGCAAATGATGTAAACATTGCAATTGAACTAATTTGCTATTTTTTATTCTTAAAACACACTTTTTACTTTGGATATTAATTACAATATTAAAAAAACCAACCAATTTTAAGCCGACCGCAACAAAATTTTTATGAAAATTACATAAATGTATGAAAACGACACCTAAAAAGCTGTCACTTAATATCAGTACACGAAAACGATTGTCGATTTGATAATTGATAATTGATTTACATAGAGCAAAATTGTCGATTTTGATTATCAACTATCGCGTTAGCCGATTCCACCCCTGGTCAACGGTAAATCGTAAAGAGATGAATGATAACTTTTTGAATCAGCACTTAATGCTGTTAAAAAAAGCTTTATAATCTTTTACTCAAAAGTTGTAATGAGAAAAAGCACGCTTAAAATACGCATACAGATTCCAATATGCGAGTTTCCCATCATGAAGAAAAATTAAAAACATTCACTTTTATTTATGGCTTTTTTTTGTGATTGGCAGAAATTTCAAAAAAGAGCAGCGTTTGGTAGTTTTTTTTCAGTTTTGAAAGCAAATTGCTGTGAAGTTTTTTACAAATTCAGAAATAAATTCGAGTTACCAAACACCCACCCAGAGGCAACTGTTATACATATACATATATCAGCCAAATTAATAAAAAAAAACGCTTATTCCAAGGAAAATATGAGGAAACTTATTGCGGTTGTTGACGATGACCTGAATGGCCAAGAGGTGGACATATTTCTGTCGGTTTGCAAGTTATGGCTTGACACAGCACAAACAATTGAAAAATGATAATAATTTTGACTGAAATATTATATTAACAAGAGAATTCTTAGGTGTGTTTGGTAACTTGAGTTTTTTTTTTTACAAATTATCACAATTTTCTGTCAGAACCCAAACGAAAAATACCCAAGTTTGCGAAACTTGAGAAAATTTCAAGTTACCATTTAGGCATCTTATTTATTGTAATATATATATATTTTAATTTGAAGTTACTTAAAATATTCATAAATCTACTTTCAGTTTCATCATTACTTGAAACGTGTGTTTCAAACAACAATAATATCGAATTCATTTATATAATTGAAAAAATCTACATTAAAAAATTTGTTTTTAAGCCCTGCAACATTATAACTTAAAATTTTTATAGTTGAAGGCTTTGTTTCTATCTGGTAGACGGGAACTGATCAATTTAACGTAGCACCGTGTAAGCTTCCCCTTGAACGAGAATTCGAAAACGATACAGCGGCTGTTTCCATTGTGAATAGGTCTTGAGGCGTTTGACGTTCTAAATTGACAGTTCTTCTTGACGTTGACTTTTGTTTGTTATTGTTAAATCTTTAACCACATTCGATAAACAAGCAGGAATTTACCCAAAAATTTGATTTTAGCCAGTTAGACCATCTTCCATGCCACATTTCAGCACCTCAGCCAGATCCCAAGTAAACACTTTGCCGGATACAAATAAATAGTTTATCATCCCTCAGAAGATATTTCACCTGTGGATTCAACTCCCGAAGAACTTTCATGACGGCCACCAGTTTGCCCCTTCTTTGACGAACACTGCGAGGCATGTCCTTATGAATGCTGATATTCGTTCCTTTCAGATCCTTTTAACGGCGAAGAACATTGAGAGCTGTGTTACGCGACTTAGTTTTAATAACTATGATAGCTGTGCGGGCATTCTGTGCATTCACCCTGTACGCAGACTCAATGGCATCATTACTTCCCTGACTTCCCAAAAGGCATTCGCAACTGCATCGACGTTATCTTCAGATGGAATATGAACAATCAGATTATCTTCTGTACTCTTTTGGACCAGTTTATCCACTTGTGCCTCAATTAACCTATTTCGTTCTTCTAAGTAAAACATTTTGGCAGTAATTTCTTCATGTTTGGACTTTAATTCCGTCAGTTCGGAATAAAGCAACTGAAAATCATTTTTTGTGACTAGTTCTTTCACAAGTGTCTTACTAGGCGTTTTTCTTTTTTAGCCCCGAGCGTGGCACTGAGGTGTCAGAAAGAAAACTATGTTACTTTTTAACTCGGAGCGCTCCAAGCTCTCAACTTGCATTTCTTTTTTAGCTCAGAGCTTGACCGGGGCTCGCACGATGAGCTCGGAAAAAAATGACCGAGCACATCGAGCACAAAGCTGAGCGCGGCTAACTTCATACAATTTTCATGTAATTTGACAGATTACTAAGCATATGAGAGTTCAGTGCTCAATTGAGTTTCTTAAATAGATCGGTGCGCTCAGGTCACGCTCTGTTCGGAGTGAGCTCTATTCGCTCAGAGCCCGCTCTGTGCCCCGCTCGGGGCTAAAAAAGAAAAACGCCTATTGTGTTCTTCCAAAATTTGTTTCATGATTTCTGCTCTAATGCCAGCGGTAGCCATGATTAACGTTTGGGCAGTATGTTGTTTTTGAAAAGGAGAATGATCGGGAGAAGTTTTGTCACGCAGTCTTTTGTTCATAGGTAAGTGAGGTTATTTTTATGCAAAAGGATGGTTTAAAATTTTTGAGTTTTGAGTTTTATAAGGTAGGACTTACAGAAACTTCAATTTTTTAAAACAACTGACACTGACACTACAATGCTTTCGACACCAAAATTTTTTAATTATTCGTATTCTTTTTACTTTAAAAACTTGTTTAATTACGGAGCTAATCAAACCACTTTGACAGATTCAAATGTCAATCATCATCCTCTGGTAGCAGCACAAGTATCACATTTTCGGCACCACTTTTCGACGTCATCTCTTGCGTAGAACCGTTGCCAGTCTTATTCACTCCCAAATGACCTCCAGAAGTTCCGTCGTGCATTTCTTGAAGAAAGTCATTAACTTTTGACCGAGGTACGACTAGCTGCATCACATAAGATTTACCGTCTGCGGATTCCCACTTACACCTTAGTACCCCTTCATGCACATGAAGCGAGTCCCATTGTGGCCAATATACTTTGAGAGCCGGACTTCGGTCGGAGATATCACACCATTCTGGTTTCTCATGGTGTTCTTTCCATGCAAGAATGGGTTCTAGATCCGAATCTTCTTGTTGGGCCGTTCTGAGTTCTTCGTTACTCCAGCCGTAAATGGGATCAGCTCTTGTTCTTTGGACGATGACCATTCCCTTTTCTTCTTGGCGTGTGCAATGCTTATAGTCTGGTTTGAACGGTCGCCGAGATAGTGCGTCTGCGTTTGAATGCAGCTTTCCTCTTCGATGTTGAATCTCATAGTTATACGTCTGCAGCCTTTTGATCCATCTTGCTACTTGACCTTCTGGATTTTTGAAGTTTAAAAGCCAATTGAGCGCACCATGGTCTGTTCGAAGAAGGAACTTCTGTCCATAGATGTACTTATGGAAGTGCTTTGTTGCCAATATTAGAGCGAGAAGTTCCCTCCTTGTCACGCAATAATTCCTTTCTGGCTTCGAGAGTACTTTGCTGTAGTAGGCGATAACTTTTTCCTCTCCGTCGTCGACTTGCGATAGTACAGCTCCAATTCCAACGTTAATTGCATCAGCGTTGATGATAAAAGGTTTTCCCGGAGTTGGGTAGGCCAGCACAGGTGCATTGCATAAACGCAGCTTCAGTTCTTTAAAGCTTTTCTCGCACTCACCTGACCATTTGAACGGCTCTCCCTTTTCAGTAAGCTGATGCAAGCTTTTGGCGATCCTAGCAAAATCCTTCACAAATGCCGATAATATGTGGCCAGACCAAGAAAGCTCCGGTGTTGATGTTTGTCCTGAGACGTAAGTCAATTCTTCACAGTGTCAACTTTCTCTGGATCAGTCTTTACTCCTTGCGATGAGATGCTATGTCCCAAATATTTAACTTCGGTCTTGAAAAGCGCGGAGCTTTAAGGTTTTCACAATGTTCGTCAAATGTTTTTCCGTACACAATGACATCGTCCAAGTAGACCAGGCAAGATTTCCAAGTTAGTCCATGTAGAACGCACTCCATCAAACGCTCAAAAGTTGCTGGAGCTTTGCATAGCCCGAATGGCATCACATTAAACTGTCACAGACCATTTCCAGTGGAGAAGGCAGTCTTTTTCCGATCTTCTGGGTGGATTTCTACTTGCCAATAACCGCTCTTCAAATCCAAAGTTGAAAACCATTGGGCTCCTTCCATCGCGTCTAATGTATCGCTGATTCTGGATAGAGGGTAGCTATATTTCTTTGTCACATCGTTCAGTCTTCGATAGTCTACACAAAATCGAGTGCTTCTATCTTTCTTTTTGATAAGAACGACTGGTGATGTCCAAGGGCTTTTGGAATTTTTGATTATCCCATCTTTCTTCATGCTCGATATCATTTCTTCAACTTCAGCTTGTTTTGCCAAAGGTAGACGTCTTGCTGGTTGGCGAATTGGTCTTGCATCTCCTGTATTGATTCGATGCTGCACTAGTTGTGTTCGGCCATCTCCAGCAACAATAAGCTGATATTGACTCAGATTAGATGGCTTGTTCAGTATCCGTACAGGTACCATGTTGTTCTTTGGTACCACAAGAGTCTTCCCTACCATGATGTTTTGGGAACATTGTTCCGTATCTGGTTCCACCATGAGGTATCGATGACTTTAATTTTTTTTAATTTCGTCCACATGAACACTTCCGAAGAAGCAGGCAAGCAAATGTCTTCTTTGATGACGGTCCTAATAGTTGTTGAGTTTTTGTTGCCATAGACTATCGGAATCTCCACATTTTGGTACTTTAGAACTTCCTTACCGATATCCAAAATTATTCCATGCTCCTTCATGAAGTCGATTCCAACGATGCACTCGTCACGTATATCTTCTATCAGAAATAGATGCGAAAACTCTATTTCTGCCAAACGAATCGTTAGACGAACCTCACCATACACTTTTGCTGCCTCTCCTGTGGCGGTCTTCAGACGGTAGCTATTGGTGTTATGTAGCCAATTCATCTTGACCAAGTCTCTTCGTACAATGAAGGCGGTGGCACCCACAGTACACATATTAAAGGTAATATCATAAGCGTTTTCATTTTTGTTCAGTTCTGCGCATCTGTCAAAATTGAGGTATTATGGTGGTAAAATGGCGGGTCCAGTGTCCCTTTACTTGTCTAATTTCAATATTTTGTTGTTGTTTCTAATGATGCGTGCTAAGTTCCTGTGGGCACTGGGACAGCCATTTTTAATTTTTTGACACTTCCAACTTTGACAACCTGCGCAATATAATACCTTTGATTTGTGTACTGTGGGTGGCACCGGTGTCGATTGTAGCCACGTGTTTATTGTTGTTTATTATTACATCTACTGTCAGACTTTTGTTGTCTCGTTTAGTATGTGAGACTTGGATAGTGTTTCTGGGGTCATCGATACCAGAAACCAGCTTCTGCCCCTCGAAGTTGGTTCTTAAGGACTGTTCACATGAGAGCGACCAACGACCGACGAATAAAAGAACAAATGGGATTTAAACTATTTAAAAAGCCTCAATTCTTCACAAAAACTAGACAAAATGGTATTTAAAATATTTAAAAAGCCTAAATTCTTCAAAAAAACTAGGTAAAATGGTAGAAACTTATTTAAATTAATGTTAAGATACTAAAGTTTGCGTTTTAATTACTAAATATAAGAAAAAATTGAGAATATAAATTGGTGGTCGCCAATTGCAATCTGTTCGCGACGACCAACTTATTTTCTGAAATTTCTCTTATTTTAGTAATAAAAACGCAAATTTTAGTATCTTAATATTAATTTAAATAAGTTTCTACCATTTTACCTACTTTTTTTTGAAGAATTTAGGCTTTTTAAATATTTTAAATCCCATTTGTTCTTTTATTCGTCGGTCGTTGGTCGCTCTCATGTGAACAGTCCTTTACTCGTTTTGTGAAGGAATTTGCTAGGATCGCCAAAAGCTTGCATCAGCTTATTGAAAAGGGGAAGCCGTTCAAATGGTCAGGTGAGTGTGATAAAAGCTTTCAAGAACTGAAGCTGCGTTTATGCAATGCACCTGTGCTGGCCTACCCAACTCCGGGGAAACCTTTTATCATCGACGCTGATGCAAGTAACGTTGGAATTGGAGCTGTACTATCGCAAGTCCACGACGGAGAGGAAAAAGTTGTCGCCTACTACAGCAAAGTACTCTCGAAGCCAGAAAGGAATTATTGCGCGACAAGGAGGGAACTTCTCCCTCTGATATTGGCAACAAAGCACTTCCATTAGTACATCTATGGACAGAAGTTCCTTCTTCGAACAGACCATAGTGCGCTCAATTGGCTTTTAAACTTCAAAAATCCAGAAGGTCAAGTAGCAAGATGGATCGAAAGGCTGCAGACGTATAACTAAGAGATTCAACATCGAAGAGGAAAGCTGCATTCAAACGCAGATACGACAACGTCGAAAAGTGGTGCCGCAAATGTGATACTTGTGCTGCTACCAGAGGACCGGGTACAAAAATTCAGAGTAAAATGCAGCAGTATAATGTGGGCACACCTTTCGAGAGAATTGTTATAGACGTTGCAGGCCCTTTTCCTGAAACTGACAGTGGGAACCGATACATCCTTGTAGTCATGGATTATTTCCCCAAGTGGCCTGAAGCATTTACCATCCCAAACCAAGAAACCAAAACAGTTGTGGATCAGATTGTCTTTAACTGGGTGAGCAGGTTCGGCGTTCCCCTGGAACTGCATTCTGACCAAGGATGGAATTTCGAATCTAAAGTCTTTCAGGAGGTTTGCACGATTCTTGGCATTAAGAAGACGAGAACTATGTGGATAACCTGAAAGACAAGCTTATTGACATTCATCAACGAACAACAAAACTAACAATTTAACTTGTTGTAGGTTAAATGCAAGCTATTTTCTGGCTTGTATAGTAATAGAAGAAGGCCCTATGCAAACCATTTTGGCATACATTATAGAAGTTCCTTAAGACACTTCATCACAAGTGCTATGCAAGTATATAGTCTCCAACGAACAGGTCTTATAAAGATAAACTTAAGAAAGTCATTGCCCTGCTATGAAAGCAATAGCTCACATTAAATGTTCCATTAAGGCCTTATGCCAAGCAATGAAGTTGTATAATTGAAAAAAAAATGCGTCCTTTCAAATTTTTAGTTCATTTATTTATCTGAAATGTATAGAATTTAAATTAATTTAAAAAAAACTTCACTTTTACGTACATCATGATTTCTCCGAGATTTGAACTCGCGTCCTTCCAATCAAAGACCCAGCACGCTACTCACCAGGCTAATTTGCAATACAGGAGATGAATGTTTAAATGTTTATTAGTTGATACTTCACGTATCTGCTACAGCGACATATTTTGTAATGGTTGACGCTGTTGTAATGGTTGTAGAAGTTGCTATTAACATTTTATAAAAGCTATATATCCCATCTTACAGAAGCCAATAGCAAAACAAAATGGACGATTGTTGTACTGTTTGTAGAAGTTGCTATTAACATTTTATAAAAGCTTTATATCTGATCTTACAGAAGCCAATAGCAAACCAAAATTGACGCTTTTTAATCCAAATAAATTCTCCCTATTAATAGTTGCTATACAAAGGTAAAATAGTTCACTAAAGAAGGCAATCATTTCCATAAGTTTTCTGTTAACATTTAATTCCAAATCAGTACACTTATTTGTTCCAGAAAATATTCCTATGAACCAAATAGGCGATCCTGATCTTTTAAACTTTTTCCACGAATTAACTATTGTCTGTAAAGGCTTAGATGATTTACCCTATTGGTATTTAGTTTTTCTTATAATGTGAGAAAAAAACTTTCCTTTTTGAACTACATATTTAATTTCTAATCTAAATGAAAAGCGGTGAATTTGTCAAATTTGATATAATTATTTTATTAGTAAGCCCTATACAAAATGTACTTACACTTTCAGTTGACAGCTGTATAATTATGAGCAGTATTAAGATTAAATATTTATAAAGTTTTTTAAAGCAAGCCATACAGAAAATGTTGTTAATTTCTTTCAGTTGAATGCTCTATAGAAGCTTCACTTTCATTGAAACAATTTGGGAGGCCTTGTACAGGCTTTTGTATACTTTAGTATACAAGCCTTTAATAGAACCTGTGTACCAACTTTTAAAAGGTATTAAAGAAGTAACTTTTAAAAAGATAATTTATAAAATGGTTGACTTTCATAATAAAGCCTTATAAAATGTATATGCTAGCTATAGCTTATCGAATTCAAAAAAATGGACCTTACACAAGTTTAATTGTTAGTTGGGAAGGACAAACATAAAATTATCCAGTGATCGAATGAAAACAAGATATGACGTAAAAGCAACAGCAACAGGATTTCAAGAAGGAGACCTTTGACGAGATTTAGCTAATTCGAAATCGAGGCGAGTGAGTGAGATGAGTCACTTTTCATTAAAAATCGATTTAGCTAGTAAAAGTGGCTAGTAAAATCGGGGGGAATTTTTCTATAATTTTCACTCATCACTATTCTGCTATTCATTCGAAGTGAATCTGTATTAAAGTCGGTAACGTCGGTAATACTGCGCGGTATTCTGCTATTCACGTGAACGCATTCATTGTATACAATTCAAATCCGCATATGAATTGTAGCGGATTTTTCATTTAATGGGTCGTCTGTCTGGTTGGTTGTTAGTAAAATGTAAGTAAAAACTAATTTATTATGATTAATTTAGAATATTTGTTTGTAAATAATAGATTATTAACATTTTTAGAGGTAGAACTACAAACAAAGACCAATTTACGGCAATAATTTCTGCAATGAATTTTTCTTTTCTTGAAATTGAATCATTTCGCTGCGGCGGAGGTGGAAGATTCGATTCAACAATCTCCAATACATACAGAAATGCTCTTTTATTTAACCGAAAGTTTTTGGTAAACCTATGATTTTGATTTTGAAATAATTGGTTTATTATTATTTCAAAATGAAAATAAATGAACTTACGTTTCGTCCGGCAGTTCCATAATATTTTTTTTCGATTTTCCAACATTTCTCCGTAGCTCTCTGTTCGATGATTCTCTTATTCCTCTGTTTACAATTGGAAAAAAAAGTCCAATACTGTCCATTTCCAAATTTAATTACGAAGATGAATCAAATTAAAATCTAAACAATTTATCCAAGATTTTGACATGAACAGCTGTTTACGTGAATTTCAAATTGGTTTGGGATAATGTAGTTCACCCGATGGATAGCAGAATGCAAAGGCAGTGTGAAAGGGAATCGAATGGGTGAATCGAATATACGATCCACGTGAATAGCAGAATAGGGCTGATAGAGTGTACTCACTTTTGACATTTAAGTGTTCGAAATTAAATTCGAAGTTTACTCATTTCACTTTAATAGCTAAATTACTTTTGCGAGTGAAGTGAAATGAGTCGGCGAGTAAGGCGAGTCATCTCACTCGACTCGCTGAAATAGCTAAATCTCGACAAGTGTGGTTTTACAATCCTCAGGACTATCACCAAAACTGGGAAGGCCCATATACTGTTGTAAAAAGAATCAATGATGTGGTCTACCTTATACAGAGAGGGGTAAGAGGCGAATTAAAAGTAGTTAATTGTGACCGTTTACAGCGATACAACGGTGAGAGAAGTGATGAAATTGCTCGGGACGATGAATCCTAAGAAGGGGGCAATGTAACGATTAAATTACTCAACGCTTTTGAATTATAATAGCTGTGTTTTATTTTCCCCGAGATCTGAACCAGATTGGATTTGCTTACGAAAATACATGTATTACAAAAACAACACAAGATCCAACTTTGTTTTGGATTTGGATTTCCAAATCCGTTTTGAACACACACCCTTAATTTGTAAATGTCGTCAGTAGTGTAAAGAAAAAAGACAACGGGTGTATCCCACTGATCTCTATAATACACTGGATAGCGCATTCAAGCAAAGAAGTTGACGCCAATTGAAGAAATGTTATACGGTGCGCTCGTACACGCTTTTGTAGAACAGTTAACTGTATAACCGAATTTTGTATAAAAGTGACACATAGGAACGTCACATAAATTATTTTTTTTTTTATTTTGTTTTGTTTTCCAGATTAAATTATTCCACAAAAACTACCTATTTGTTTGTCGAATTGTTTCGTTCTATTTTATTTCATTGAAGAAAATTATTTGAAGTCAAGACTATAAAGAATTTTATCCCCAAGATGTGGCCGAAGAACCCATCCGAGACTTAAAAAATCAGTGCTAGTCCTTCACCAAAAAAGGGGACCAAGAAATTACCAACTGCATCTACTCCCAAAGCTATGAAGGACACAAAGAAAGACCATTAGGATGAGGAAAGCGCAACGAGGACCAAAGCTGACGACACCGAAGACTGTGCTGAGCTTATGAAAAAAGGTAAATAAAGTGAAACTACATACATACATATTTAAATAAAATAATCTATAATTTTTGCAAATCATATACTTTTTGCAGCCCCCGCATTCTCTATTGAAGGAAAAAATATCTTCACTCAGCAGGCTTATCACAAATATCATAGTAGTGCTTAAAGAAGCGGCATCATTTGGGTTACGGCCAGTCGCATAAAATGAATACGCTTTCTTGAAGGTAAACTTCAACAAGTCAAGAGGTAAAATTTTTTGTTTGGATTTATGTCGATATATTTGTTTTTTTTTTTTAAATACAGGGTGGCTGATGAATTTTGTTACGTTAAGCAACTCACATACATTTGTTTTTAGTTCATATAATTTATTTTGTCTGCCATCACCAGCGAATTCCCCGTATTTATGTCGCCAAAGAAATTCTACTAGAAATACAAATGATATTGAATCAGGTAATATTTGCCTTATATTTTTGTTCAAATACAAAATCTTTAAAATATTGTTTTATTATTTTAATCGCAAAGGTTCCCTATTGGAATCTATTACAACAGCCGCCAATCTAATAAGCAATCCTTCTGGAGTGCCTCCCACTTCCCAAAATGAAGACACAACAAATAAGTCATAGTTCCACAAAATAAAAGCCAAAACAAAAAGCCAATTAAACTCCATCATAACAAACAACATTCACACCAAAAACAAAAACAGCAAAAAGATCATACACAAATTGATTCGGAATCACCCCAAAAATTATTTTCATCATCATCAGCAATAAAAGAAAAGAAAGGCCAATTACCACTAGCATCATTATCATCATCGTCATCATCCATATCGGCTGCAAATACAAGTAAATTTGAATTGAATTTCGTCAAATTACCGCAACCATTTAGAAAGTCTGAAAGCCGTTTACCAAATGCGAATATGTTCACCAGTGCACTAAAGAGAACCCCTAACTCTCAACGTAGACTAATCCTTAAGGCAGACGATGATAAAGATAATAATTGCAGTAGCCCGCCGGAGGCTTTTGCTGCTGTAAGTAGTGAAAGTCCATTGGTTCTGAGAGTGTCTACAGTTGAAGTAAGTACTAGCAATTCTACTACTTCCAAAAACAACAACAAAAAACACCCTGAATTCATGGAGCGTAATCACGAGCCACTTACAAACTGCAATGCACACTGTGAAATTCACCAATAATGAAAAACAACAAAAACAGACTGAACAATATACATTACCAGTGCAATAACAAAGCGGTTATTTCTCCAACTGCCAATGGCTAAATGAATTAATTAAAAGAAAACAATACAATATGTATGTATGTTTTTTTTTTCAAGCGGTAACAAAATGTAAACCCAATAGACCACAAACCCAAGAAAAAATTAATAGATTTTAAAACAGACAAATAAAAAACATTTCAAATATTTAAACAAAAATATTAGTTAAATTTGAAAATTAAACGTTAACAATTTTTTTATAATGTTGTTAGTATTTGTAACAGTTTAATAAAAAATATAAAAGCAAATATTATAACAAATAACATAACTGTCTCGAAGATAGAGTGATGTTGGTTGTAGATTTATTTTGTTTAAAAACTTAGAGACCATACTGAAATTATCTTCAGCATGAGTGGTTCATATGTGCGTTAAAAAATATGTAATTGAATTAAGTGATTTTCAAAATAGTGCGAGTTACACAAACACAAATGCATTCACACATGCCCTTATGTTCTGATCACAACAATAAACATACTTACCATCATTTTCGTCAAATAACTCAAGAATTAATAGATCATTGAAGGCAATTTGTTCATACAATTGTATAAACTTTTTTTTTGGCTTGTTTTGGGCATTTTTTAATTGCGGATAACAAATTTTACGAATGTTAAAATTTAATTAAATGTTTTAAGCTGTTCGACGTTTAACGAACAGCTGATTTGTTTACCATATCGTTCACCACATTTACGCAGATATTTTTAGGTGCCTTCATGAAACGTGTGTCGGAAATTTTTCGATTTTACGACATCGTAAAGTTTCCGACGTTGCATGAATACCCCTATTGTTATTATTGTTTTCATCGTCACCGCTATAGATTCGCGTTGGTGTGGGGGAACCTTCAATGTTGTACTTTATTCTTAATTTTAAAAGTTCAATAAGAGAGAAAGAATTTGTTTGTAGTCTGTTAAATTAAAGTTGACAAAGGATTGTCGTTCACAAACAAAAAAAAGAATGAATCATGTTTTGTAATAATTTTGAAAAACTGATTCCATGATCAATAAAAGGGGTTTTTATATGATAGTTTTCTTTAATGTAGGTTAATGATACTTTTGTTCTTCCGGCGTAATTTTTCCGTGAAAATTTACAGTACCCTTGAATGATTTTTCCCCTGTATCTTAAACTAGTAAAAATATAAAAAAAAACAAAAGGGATGATATTTGTTAAAAAGTGGGTCGTTTGTAGCAATAGACCAATGTATTTCAGATTCCCACCGCAGTCATTGACGGATATGAGGCTGACTAGTGACTATGCTTTCAATGACATGACATAACATGTTATGCCTTATTTCTAGGTCAAGCTACGAATTCAATCCAAAGTTTAGACTCAAGTTGACGTCAATACAGAGAAAAAGTAAAACAAGTGGAAGAATATATTATGGCATATAGAAAACTGCCTAGAGTTATTCGGCAAAGAACAATTACAGAGTACTTTGAGCACCTGTATTAGGGGAAATTTTTCGACGAGTGTATTTTGGGAGAATCAAGTGAAAAGATGTAATAAATTACAATTGTAGGTAAGTAAAAAATTATATTTTATTTCATAGTCGGCTAGTTAAGAACAGAAGTTATCACAGTAACATTTTTTAGATAAAAATATAAACTATTATTGTATTACATACATTAATTTTTTCAATATTTGATTACTGATTTAAGATTTTCTGGTACATATTATATTGTTATTTTTCAACGTAGCCATGTTCAATACACTATATATAGTTAAATTGGAAAACTTTTTTAAAAGTCACCAATGAGCTCTGAACCCTTCATCTGAAGTGAGTCATTGTCAGCATTACATTCTATCTAAATTTTAATGCCTCAACATTAACGATGCGATTATTAGAAGAAAAGTTATCAGCCAACCAAACCAACCATGAAGGTATACCTTTAGAATTTTGAAGAATGAAAAATACTTACCTACCATTTCGTTAAAAGTAAAAATTTCATAATCGAGTCTGACTCAATTTCCAATTAAATAGTTTCGATTTCAGCTGGAATTTGATTGAGAAAATCTTTTAGTAAGTTGGTTACTAAAAGATTTTAAACAAAAATTAACCTTTAAATAAATGGTCAATAAAAAAATAAAATATATGTAAATCTAATCTAATCTTATTTTTTCGTTTTCATATAAAAAAACTTGAAAATGCATTTTTTTCTGAAAATATATGGGAATTGATTTATTTCTAGGTCGCAGCATCCTTATATATTGGTATTGACGTAGCCAACATGCGAGTGGAAACTTCTGTAATTTATTCTCATTAAGTGTGGATCACTTCAATTGTGTATTGGATCAGTATCCTCTTGTGCGAAAAACGATGGAAACCGTAGCAACTAAACGTCTTTACAAGATTGGTAAAAATCCAAACATAATGACCCAGAAGGATGAATAGAATAATAACACCGAATCCAATACGATCACTGCTGTTGTCAATGCATTAGCTGCTGAGACCGACGACTGCAAAGTTGAGTATGTATTTATAAGGTCAATAATGAATTGCATTACCTACTGTATTTATATTATGATCTAAATTTTATTATTTATTGTAGTGATAACGATCTCAAGGAAAACCTTTTACATGGATCCCAATCGAACATTATTGAACCAGTTCAAACTGTAAAGAAAGGACTTCCAAGGACTAGAAGTGGTGAATTACGCGCTTTATTTGAGTGCAAAACTCCATGACACTAAGAACATATGATTGAAGTTTATACAGTGTTTTGTACTATTTTTTTCTGATAAACACAATTCACCAGTAATGTGTTCGTGTTTTGTGAAGATGTGATACAAAATCCAGCACCACATTAGGCCAGCTAAGGCTTCAGCACCAAATCTTATCATGGCCGAAGCGGGAGGAGAACCTTCAGGGTAGTTGGCTGCATGACTTCGGCGAATGCTTTGGATGCTGGATGTCGTGTAATTAATTAAAATTGGTTGATATGTTTTATTTAATAAAAATAAATATCACATTATTCACGGTTAACACGATCTTTTTCTGTCCAAGTTAGGCAGCTATAAGACAACAATAAACAAGGTTTTGAACACATTTTCTAAAGTTGGACAGTTGTCTAAGGTTAGAGAACGTTTATAAATGAGACCATTAACTTTTTAATAATAACAATAATTGTTTAATTAAATTTCTAAATAATACACAAAAAAAATCTCACTCTTCAATTTTATTTTTTCCACATATAAAATTTACTGTTTTTCTTGCCATATATTTTTTTTTTGTGAAAATGAGACGGCAAAGGGTGCGCATGTACCACTTATGTCATCTTCAATAGGGCGTCACGAAAACTGTTATACTTTGTAGGGAATTCACTATCCAGTGTATTATAGAGATCAGTGGTGTATCCCACTGATCTCTATATACACTGGATAGTGAATAGCCTATAGTGTATAACAGTTTTTGTGAGGCAAGTTTTTTAAAGGGTACCGGCCACGACCTCATATCTCGCTCTATACAAACTAAGAAAGAGATTGAAGATATTTGCCGAAATTGAGCATTTATTTGATATCAGTTGATGCCAACAAGCATTGTGGCTGTAAATATTAAAAAAAATAAAAGAAAATGCAGGTCCAGTAGCGTCCATTCCGCTGGCGCCGCTCTTATACTGTTATATGAGGGTACCGGCCACGACTATATTTTTGCCTCAAAAATTTTGTATGAATACACTATCCAGTGTATATAGAGATCAGTGGTGTATCCAAATAAAAAAAAACAAAAGGAAAAAAGAGTTGGGTATATAACAAGTTGTCACTGAGATCCTGAGTTGTTTTATTTTCATGATCTGATCTGGATTGGATCTGGGGGAAAATAAAACGCAGCTAATGTAACGTCTTTTATGAAGCGCCATCTCTTGGAAATTTAGGTAAATCACAAATCTGTACTGAACGCTACCACTGATATCTTTGAGTGAGCTTTTTCGAACATTGAAAGAATGTTCGAAATTCTCTACCGTCATAGAAAGATCGAGAAGCAAATACGAGAACCTTCGCAAATATATAAACTAAATTTTGCTATATAAGAAAACTGCGTTGCCGACCTGGGCACAGTTTGTTTTTAATAGTAAAAGAGTAAAGTTGGTTGTGATAAGAGATAAGTAAATTGTTTTCGGAAATTAGTTTCGGTATATTTGAGTGTTGAATAATAAATTGTTTGGTTGTAAGAAAGTGAAGTATTTTATTAACGAAATTAATAAGTGGAAGTTTTAAACAAAGTAAATAAGTTTTATCTATCGAACCCTGGTAAAACATTACAATATATATGATGTTTGTGTTGTAATGAATAGGGGTATTCCCGATCCGATGCAAACTGGTCTTGCATCATTGCAAAAGTGCAAAGTTTTTTTTTACATTTTTGCAATGATACAAGACCAGTTGCATCGGATCGGGAATACCCCTAATGTTTTTTTCATTCGTCGCCAGTTAACAGTGTATTTTTGTTGCAATACAAATTGCCGATTATATTAAAAAGAACAAATATCAGTGTTATTTTTTTGATCCTTAAAAGGAATTTTATTTCGTTCGTATACTCACACTGCACAAAAAAAAAAAACATCAAATCTGAACTTGCGAAACAAATTATAATGCAATTTCATTTCACTTTTCTTCTAGAGTTTATGTTGATATCCCTGAAGGTGGAATGGCTGCAGCAACGGCAGCGTTGCATTTTTTATTCTACAGTCCACATAAACTGAGCAAAACAAGATACCAGTAAATGCATTCGACAGGTGCGACATTACTCTGTAAATCTTAATTTGAAGTCTCGATAAAAAAAAAGGATTCAATTTGGTATACAACGCCGTGTTGGTGTTCCTTTTCTACGGGTGTTTTCATGTTGGAGAAAAGCTTTCTCAACGTGCACCCTTCAAGCAAACGAGTCCGCTTTGGATCCGCGCACGTAGTTAACAACGTACGGATGACTCCTATACGGATCCAAAACATGGATCCGCAAAACTGCGTTTGTCGGCTCAAATTAGTATGTAAAATAGAATCACCACGGATTCATTTTGTGCAGGTATTGAGAGAGAGAGAGCTTATACCATTTCACCATCGAAAACCGAAACCAAATCGGATCCAGAACGGATCCACAAAAATGAACAAACGAGACAGGCGTTTTGTGGTTGAAGAATATTATGCAATTTATCTTCTTCTCTCGTTTGTATATAAATGAAACATCACGATTTTGTAATTAATAATTAAATACTTAACTTTTGATTTTAAATTTATTTTCTTTCTTTGAGGGAATTTTTATTAAACAGTTGCGCTGGGCACGAACGTGAACACACTGACAAAAAGTTAATTGTTTTTGCTGTTGATTGTCTTTGTTTTCAGTCCATAAAAAAACACTCACCAATAGGGTATTATTGCATACATTCTCTCCTTCTCAGTAAAAAAAAGTACTCTCGATTCTCGTTGTTTTTTTTGCATGTATATACAAAAAATGTGCTAATGTGTGTATGACACTCCGTTTTGAAATGATTCAAGAAAGACCGACAAAGTTGGGTCAGTGAATTTGCTTGAAGGGCAGTTTGCTTTATATGCCAATTTTATTTTATTTATTTATTTATTTATCTACGATTATATACATCAACAGATAATTATACTAGACTTAAAACTAATTATGTACATACAAATTATAATAAACTTAAAGCTTCTTTTAATTTAGATTTAAAAACTTCTCTAGACATAATAAAGTCAAAATTTTCATCATAAACTAAATTAAATATTTTAGTGCAACTAGAAACTGGATCACGTGAACCATAGGAGGTACAGTGAGAAGGTTCCCATAAAAAAGTCTAGATCTTAGTGACCTCTGAGGTGCATAAATATTGAAAAGAAACAATAAATTCCCACAGTCAATGGTGGAACAAAAAACGTCACGAACAAACATGACACTGTATATTTTACGTCTAACTTCTAGAGATTGCAAACCTAGCAATAAACATTTCGAGACATATGAATGACGTTCATTTTGATTGTATCCAAAAAAGCGACGAAGAGCATAGCGCAAAAAATTCTTTTGAACTTTCTCAATTCTATTGATGTTTTTAGTTGTTACAGGGTTCCATACGACACAACAGTATTCTAAAATGGGTCGAACTAAAGAGCAAAACAAGGCTTTTAAAGTATATGGATCCTTATATTCCAATGAATTTCTTTTCAAAAACCCAAGTACTGAGTTGGCTTTCGATACAACCCGATTTATATGAAGATCAAAAGTGAATTTAGTATCAAAGATAACCCCTAAGTCATTAAAATCATTAACAACAACTATTGTCTTATTAGAAAAAGAGTATGAAGGGACAATATGAAAAAGAGTTCTATTGAAGAGCATACATGCACACTTATCAATGTTGAGCTGCAAATCATTTAAAGCACACCATTTTGTGAAATTATCCAGATCATTTTGAAAAAGGGAACATTCATGTATATTCGATACTACAGCATAAAACTTAATATCATCTGCATACATTAAGCAGCGACAAAAACTAAGTATATTTGGCAAATCGTTCACAAAGAGTAAGAAGAGAATAGAACCCAAATGGCTTCCCTCAGGAACACCCGCACTAACCACTATCAATTTTGAAAAGATGTCGCCGATAGACACAAGTTGCTTCCGGCCATATAAATATGATTTTAACCACTTAAGAATACAACCAAAAAAACCGAAAGAATTAAGTTTCCTGAGTAGCACATCAATATTGACTCTACTAAATGCCTTCACAAAGTCGGTGTAAACCACATGAATCTGTTTATGTTGTTCTAGATAATTTATACAAAAGTTAGAAAATTCTACCAAATTAGTGCAAGTTGATCTGCCCTTTAGGAAACCATGTTGGCAATCAATAATTTTACAACTTATTTCTTTTGTAAGTTTATTTTTAACTAATTCATCCAAAATCTTAGGTATTACTGAAAGCTTGGAAATTGGTCTATAATTCGAAATATTATCTTTCTTCCCATTCTTAAAAACAGGGTTAATACATGAAACTTTCCACTCATCAATAAATATTCCACAAGATAGAGACTTGTTAAACAAAATGTGAAGGGGCACACAAAGTGACGAAGCACAGTATTTCAAAACATTAGAATAAAAACCGAAAATATCAGGTTTAACAGAAGGTGTTAAGTTAACCAAGGAATTACGAACTTCATCCAAACTTAATTGAATCAGACTACAATTAGCTACGGAAGCTAATGAATCAAAGTAATCATTATTCGTAGAACATACATTTGATGAATTATAAATACCTTGAAAAAAATCTGCGAACATATCGACAATCTGTTTTGGATCAGAAGACACACGATCAGAAAATTTCATTGTAGTTGGAAAGCCAGTGCTGTTACGTTTGGAATTTACAAATTTCCAAAATATTTTTGGATTATTCTTTAAATTATTCTCTACGGATTGAATATGTGAGCTATACAAAAATTTTGAAAGAAACACAAATTCTTTCCGCAACCTACTAAAAACTGCATAACTATTTTGAGACTGTGTCTTTTTTAAATGTTTATGTGCTTTAGTTTTTGCATTTTTTTAAATTAACGAGCCGATAATTATACCAAGGAGGATGGGAATTTTCTCGTTTGCAAATTACTGGAACATTTTCACTTAATTTAAACTTAAAAATTGTTGAAAATTTATGAAAAATCTCACTTACCGACAACTCCTGAAATTCAGTGACCCAGTTTACATCATCAAAAGCTAAATTAATTTCATTCATATTGGCTGGATTAAATTTATACATTTGATTACTTGGATTTACATATGAATGAATGTTTTTAAAATTGTAATTTATAATTTTGAAACCAATAGCATTGTGATGAATCGAATTTTTTATGAATGGAGGACAATTTTCTAAAATTACATTTAAATTTTCAGAAACAAAAACAAGATAAAGCAGTCTATTCAAAGAATTAAATCCATCATTAATTTGCACTAAATTTAAGGGAAAAAGATAATATCAGATGATAAATGTAAAGGAAGCATCTTAGTTTCATTACAACGAATCCAGTTTAAAGAACCTAAATTAAAGTCCCCAAGAACACAAATATTCAAATTTTCACTTTCGTATTTACAAGTTACATTTTCAATATTTTTCAAGTGTTTTTCAAATAAAGATAGGCAGCTACCAGGAGGAATATAGCTGAGGAATATTAACAAATCATCAGTCGAAGCATTATTTGAATTGATTCTAATACATATTTGATCAATGTTTAATTTTGATTCAACATATTTTATATCGATGTCAACAGCAGTAGCAATAAAAGTACGACGAACGGCAAGTAACACACCACCACCTCGCTTTTTGTCCACATCATTTTGTTGTTGTCTTGTTGGATTATTTCTTAGAATAAGAAATAGTGGAACGGGCATATCGAGGAAAAAGTGAAGCATTTTTCAAAATAGTGTGAGTTACACAAACACAAATTCATTCACAAAGGAAGGCATGAAGTTAGACAGCTAAATCATGGGGCGCCCAAAGGAATTCTTAACTGTTTTTTTGAGGAATGTGTTTTGAGATTTTAAATCTAATGTATATCTAGTGTGTCCCCTCTTTTCCTTGTCCAATATTTTCACATTATCAAAATCAGCTGTGTGGTTGGCCTCGTCTATGTGCTGAGCTAAACCTGTTGTTGTTTTTTCCTTTCTTATGTCCGCCTGATGTTCAGCCATCCTCACTCCGAGTCACAGTACACATATTAAAGGTAATATCATTAGCGTTTTCATTTTTGTTCAGTTCTGCGCATCTGTCAAAATCGAGGTATTATGATGGTAAAATGGTGGATTCAGTGCCCCTTTCCTTGTCTAATTTCAATATTTTGTTGTTGTTTCTAATGATGCGCGTTGAGTTCCTGTGGGCACTCGAACAGCCATTTTTAATTTTTTGACATTTCCAACTTTGACAACCTGCGCAATATATTACCTTTAATATGTGCACTGTGACTCCGAGTGTCCTTTTTGTTGTACCTATGTACACCAGATCACAGTTTTCTTTTTCATTGCTTTGCAATCGATTTGGTAGACAACGTTGTGTTGTTGTTGTTTTTCTATTGGTGTTTTTGTATTAGAAAAAAGCTTTCTCAGAATGCAGTTTGATTTATATGCAAAAGTCATGTTGTTGTCATTTTTAAAAATATCATTCAGGTTCTTGGAGTTTGTCAGTTTAGGAAGGAAAAGGAATGCTGAAGAATGTTTTAGTGTTGCCAGCTTCATTTTCTGACGATTTTTTATTATTTTTGTTTTTAACATTATTTTGATTTACATATTTTGTTATTTATTAGTTCGTTTATTATGTAATTAGGATAATTATTCCTTTTAAGAATGTTTTGGATTTTTAATATATTGTCTTTGTGAAATTGTTTGTCACTAATGTCAAGTACTTTGTTGGTAAAATTCGTAGTCGTTTTTATTTTTTGACTCATTGATTGTGTTGAATTAAAGTTGATCATCCTGCCTGATGATGTTTCTTTCGCGTACCAGTCAAGAATTATTTTGTTGTTTTGTCGATAAAGTGTTGTGTCTAAGAATGGTAGAGATTTGTTGCATTCTGTTTCGATTGTGAATTGTAATTCTTGTGGTAGTTATTTAGTGTTTTTAATATAAGTTATGTGTCTAATTTTTTAATAATTGCGAAAATATCGCCCAATTTGTTGTGTTGAATTAAAGTTGATCATCCTGCCTGATGATGTTTCTTTCGCGTACCAGTCAAGAATTATTTTGTTGTTTTGTCGATAAAGTGTTGTGTCTAAGAATGGTAGAGATTTGTTGCATTCTGTTTCGATTGTGAATTGTAATTTCTTGTGGTAGTTATTTAGTGTTTTTAATATAAGTTCTGTGTCTGATTTTTTAATAATTGCGAAAATATCGCCCACGTATTTTACAATAAATCGTATGTGTATGTTTACTTTCTTTAAATCGTCTAAGGCTTGGTCAAGTAGATTGTCCCACACGATGTCAGCGATGGTGGGTGAAAGAGGGTTTCCCATTGGCATTTCAAAGGTTTGCAAGTAAATCTTGTCTTCAAATTTGAAATAATTATTGTCCTTAAGACAAAATTCCAATATTTTGAGAAATTTAGGTTTGGGTATTTCTGTTGTTGTTTTGATGGTTTCCCACTGTTTTATTATAATTTTTATCGCCAAATACGTAGGTATATTCGTGAAGAGAGATATCACATCAAATGATACAAGTATATCTTCTTCCTCCAAAGTTATATCTTCCAATTTTTTCTTTTAACTG
Organism: Epistrophe grossulariae; assembly: GCA_929447395.1. Classification (NCBI taxonomy): domain Eukaryota; kingdom Metazoa; phylum Arthropoda; class Insecta; order Diptera; family Syrphidae; genus Epistrophe; species Epistrophe grossulariae. The sequence continues at coordinate 58,217,862 of OV839566.1, read as the reverse complement.
GTATCCTAAACTGACAAACTCCAAGAACCTGTATGATATTATTAAAAATGACAACAACATGACTTTTGCATATAAATCAAACTGCACTCTGAGAAAGCTTTTTTCTAATACAAAAACACCTATAGAAAAGCTACAACAACACAACGTTGTCTACCAAATCGGTTGCAAAGGCAATGAAAAAGAAAACTGTGATCTGATGTACAAAGGGACAACGAAAAGGTCACTCGGAGTGAGGATGGCTGAACATCAGGCGGACATAAGAAAGAAAAAAAAAAAACAACAGGCGTAGCTCAGTACATAGACGAGGCCAACCACACAGCCGATTTTGATAATGTGAAAATATTGGACAAGGAAAAGAGGGGAAACACTAGATATACATTAGAAGGCTTGAGAATACAAGAAAGACTGACGAAAGCAATGAACACGAAAGAAGACAAAGACAAATCCAACTACAGTGCAGCCATTAAAAAAGTTCTGTGATATTAGCATCTTAGTTCTTGTTGGTCAAGTTTAGTGTTTAAAGTTGAGATTTATTTATTTATTTATTATTCCTGTTATGTAAAGTGTAAGAAAAATTGTTTTATAGAAACAAAAAAAATGTTCAAAATGATTTATATAAAAAAAATTGTTTTATAGATTAAATAAACCAAAAACCCTTGAAAAAGTTGGAAAAAAGCCAACGAAACGTCGGGAAAGAATGGAATAGTTTTTTTTTTATTTGCATTCGGAAACCATAGATCTGTAAGCCTGTCAGTCAACTTAAGTAATAAATTATAATTACCTACTTATTTATTATAAGGCAGTCTTTGAATGACAGAATAAATTTTTGCGATTTGCTACATAAAAAAAGACGAAAACATATTACCTTACTGTACGGTGTGGTTCACAAATATATCTAATACAAATTTCTGGTAATTCCGATCAGTCAAATTTACACTACTCTTTGAAACAAGCAGTGGATAAAGCCATTAATTTAAAAAAATCCAAAAAGAACCGTGCTGCAAGTAGCCTCAATTATGTAATATAGGTATATGGACTGCTAATACCCAACGTCACTCGTGATCCAGTTCACATCAGCGCTATTCCGACCCGGTGGTCATTCCATAAAACTCCCTTACGTAGAAGCCAAAGATACTCAGCCCTATTCTGCTAAACGGGGAATCGAACGTTCGATTGACTTCATCGATTCACGTTCGCTCCTCATATCAATTCTACTAAACGTCGGGGGAACTACTTTACCAATTTGGTAATCGAAAGGTGCGAAGTGACATACGCAAAAGAATATAGGACGTTATGAATATGCCCGATGAAACGTATGTATCTAAGAAATGTTCCCAGTTCCCATTAATTTAACACGTATCAAATTTTAGGTTCATTAAAAACTTTTGGCTTAATAAACAGGCTTTTCAGTACGTTCTATCCGTTTTGCAATCCGCCATTATTGCCATTTGAATTTGTAAATTTTTATATTTATATCGTTTTCAAAGGTACCAGAGCACTGAATCGGCCTAACGACCTCTTCCTTCAAAAACTTTATCTGGCTATCCAGTCCTTGACAACCTGACGTCTTCATTATACATATTGTAAAGGTCTTGCCTGGTTACTGACAACATTTTGGATGTTGTTCGGAAGTTTCAAAAATACTATAACTCTGGACAAAAACATGTATATTAAGAAAATGACCTCACCAAAAAAAATGTACGCTACACATAGGGGAGCAAATTGTAGGAAGAAAACTTGACATAAGACAAATTTCTGAACAAAATGACGTATAAAATATATTGGGATTCCGCGGGAAACACAACTAATCGCATAAGGATTTCAGAAAAATGCAAAAAAAAACATACATTTTTTCTTTTTTTTTCATTTTTAACTAAAAATTAAAATAAGAACATATTTTTCTCAAAAAAATTAACATATAAAAACGCACCTGAGCTTACTGATTCCATTGCAAAAAGATTAAATTTAATACACGTAATAAATAAAAAATAGCATACAATTTACTAAAACAACGCAAAGTGGTAAAAAGAGGTCTACACTCGACGCAAAACGCTAATTTACTCTTCAATTGTGACGATCTCCAGTAGATCACATGATGCAATAAACTTTTTCTCTCTCATTTCTGTTGGCAACGCCAAACCAACTAATAGTATTAACTACAATTTATATCTGAACACGTAATCTATACGACTGGAAATGCTGAACTTGCGAGATAGATGTAACCTAAAAAGAATAGAATAGAACATTCGGCATTCACCAGTTATTGAAGATAGACGTTAACCACCATTTTGAAATTAAGAAATTGATTTATGTTTTATTTAGTTTTAAATAAAGATCTTTAAACAAATATAAACCTGGGTTCATAACAAAGTGGCGACGAGGATATTGAAAACTGCACGCGTACAAATAAAAAAACAATGACTACACTTGATAGCGTCGTAGCAAAATTGTTGGTGCAGCAACAAGAGGCAGCTGTGCGACAGCAGACTCTAATGGAAAAGTTGACCAAACTTATGGAAAACTCCCCAAACGCTGCTCCACTAGCACCACAGCAACCATCGGAAGCTGGACAACAGGAAGCGTTAATGGATGTAATAGGAAAAAGTATCCATGAGTTTCGGTATGAACCTGAAAACAACAACACTTTTTCAAATTGGTACAGTCGATACGAAGTTCATTTTAAAGAAGACGGAAAAACACTTCCAGACGATTCTAAAGTACGTTTATTATTACGTAAGCTGAGTCAAGAGGTTTATGAGCGGTATGCAGATTTCATTTTACCAAGAAAACCACAAGACCTTAAATTTGAACAAACAGTCAAAGAACTTAAAAATCTCAAACACCAAGGAATCGCTGTTCAGCATTCGCTACAAATGTATGCAAATTAAAAAATGTGACGCTGAAGATTTTATTGCATACGCGGGTAAAGTCAAAAAGCAATGTGAGTATTTTAAGCATGCGGACATGTCAACCAATCAATTCAAGTGTCTAATCTTTATAATTGGCTTAAATTCATCTACATACGGTGACATTCGCAATAAGTTACTGTCGAATGTCGATGCTCGAGACAGATGCCGATATAACGCTGGAAAAACTAATTGCAGAAACTCAACGAATCCTCATGTGAAAAATGATTCACATCTTTTAGAAACAAAAGACATTTCAGTCAAGGCAGTTGAATCAAAAAAGGGAAATCGCAATCAATTTTTCCGCAGCATCAACCAAGGTGACCGTCAAAATCAACAAATGCCAGAAAAGCGTCTCGACACTCCAAGAAGACCGTGTTGTCAATGTGGTGCCATGCATTTTGTCAAAAATTGCACCTGCACGCATCACAAATGCAAGACTTGTAATAAGCTAGGACATAAAGAGGGCTATTGTTCATGTTTCCAAATGCAGTCTCAGGGGAATTCACCTAACATCTCGAGGCTAAACACTGCCAGGCCCAAGAATGCAAACATCAAATTCAGGAACAGCAAAAAGCAAGATTTCAGACAAAACATCATCAAATCAGCTCCACATAGTATAAATTGTGTTGGAAACCACACTTCGAACAGAAAATTTGTCACTGTCGAAATATCTGCAAAGAAAATTAAACTCCAGTTAGATACAGCAGCAGATATCACAATCATCTCGAAGGCAAATTGGATTAAAATAGGAAGTCCAAAATTACAGCCAAGCAAACGCAGTGCATCAGATGCATCTCAAAATAGACTTCCAATCATCGGCACAATCATTTCACAAGTGCGACACAGGAATGAAGTTAGAGAAGCAACCATTTATGTCACAAGTCTTTCAAGTTTGAACATATTTGGATTGGACCTAATTAAAAAATTTGGTTACTGGAACCTACCACTAAATTCTATTTGCAACGCAATCACAGCAGATATGAATAAGGATCTACTTTTCAAAGAAGTCCAGAAAAAGTTCCCAGACGTGGTCATTGCACTAAATTTCAATTACGGTTGGAACTCAAACCCGATTCTAAACACGTATATATTCCAAAAAGAGACGTTCCATATGGTGTTGCAGAACAAGTTGAGGCAGAATTGAAGAGACTAGAAAATGCAGGTATTATAACACCCATCACACACTCAGATTGGGCAGCTCCTATCGTCGTGGTACGTAAACCAAACAACAAAATTCGTATCTGTCCAGATTACTCCACAGGTTTAAACAGCTGCTTAGAGCCGAATGCGCATCCAATTCCGACTCCTGATGAAATGTTTGCTAAAACTTCAAATTGCACAATATTTAGCAACATTGACCTTTCCGACGCATATATGCAATTTGAAGTAGATGACGACTCAAAGAAATTTCTTACCATCAACACACACAAAGTACTTTTCTTAATGAATCGCTTAGCTCCTGGATCACAACCAGCATCCGGTGCTTTTAAAAAGGCGATTGATTTTATTTTGCAAGCAATCGAAGGAGTTGCTGCCTTTTAGACGAAATTTACATCGCAACAAGAACACTGGAAGAAAATTACAACGTTGTTATCAATCAAAACCAGCATCCAGTGCTTTTCAAAAGGCGACTGAATTTATTTTGCAAGCAATCGAAGGAGTTGCTGCCTATTTAGACGACATTTACATCGCAACAAAAACACTGGAAGAAAATTACAACCTTGTTATGAAAGTTATAAATCGTCTTAATGAGCATGGCCTTACAATCAACTGGTCAAAATGCGAATTATTTAAGACATCCATCAAATATCTAGGTCATACAATTGACGCCAGCGGAATTCGTCCAGATCCAGTGCAAATAGAATCCATTCAACATATGCCAAGACCATCCAACATCACAGAACTACCTTCTTTTTTGGGCGCAGTGAATTATTATGGAAAATTCATTTCCCGTATGAGACAGCAGCGCCATCCTCTAGACGAATTGCTGAAAGCAGACACGAAATGGGAGTGGAACAATGAATGTGAAAATGCATTTAAAGAATTTAAAGTAATTCTACTTTCCATTGTGGCAGCAGACGCATTAATAGTTGGAATCGATGCTCAAATTTTCAACAAAATGCCTGATGGAACGGAAAAAGTTATATATCATGTCTTACACGCACTCACACTCTCAGAGAAGCATTATAGTCAAATTGAGAAAGAAGGGCTAGCTCTCGTGTTTCCTTGTAAAAAGTTTCACAAAATGATTTATGGTCGTGAGTTCACGCTATTAACCGATCATAAACCACTTATCAAAATATTTGGTTCAAAAAAAAGTATTCCAACACACACAGCGAACCGTTTGCAAAGATGGGCTCTTATTCTTATGAGTTACGATTTTCAAATCAAATATGTTTCCACCAAAAAATTTGGAAATCTTGATGATTTATCCAGAGTCATCGATGGACAAAAGCAACAGAGAACTGAAGAAGATTTTGTAATAGCACATATCGAAAGTGAAATCAAAACGATTCTTCAAGACAACATTGACCATCTGCCAGTCACACTCAACATGGTAATAAAAGCAACGAGCGCAGACACCACGCTTTCCAAAATTTTCAAATACATTGAAGAAAGTTGGCCAAAATCTGCAAAAGATCCAGATATTATTCCATTTTTCAATCGACATGAAACTTTAACAACAGTGGATAATTGCCTTATGACATCAGACAGAGTTATTATTCCTGGCATTTTTCGAAGAAGAATCCTGAAACAGTTACACCGAGGGCATCAAGGAATACAAAGTATGAAATCCATTGCACGATGATCATACGTGTACTGGCCCAAAATCGATGTTGACATTGAAAACCATGTCAAACTTTGTCAAAACTGTACATCTGTTGCAAAGTCACCAATAAAAGCACCACTCAGCTCATGGGCAATAACACATGAACCTTTGGAGAGGATACACGTAGACATTGGAGGACCAGGACGTGGTAAATATTACTTCGTAATGGTGGACTCTTATTCGAAGTGGCCTGAAGTAGCACAAATAACGTCAATAAGTTCAGCAGAAGTAATAAATCAACTGCACGAGTTTGTTAGCAGATATGGGCAAAAAAAAGCAATTGTTTCTGACAATGGGACATAATTTACCAGCTCCATTTTCAAAAACTTTTGTGATGAAAGAGGAATTCGGCATATCAGAACGCCACCATATCACCCGCAGTCCAATGGACAAGCGTAGCGTTTTGTAGACATCAGCAAGAGAGCTCTAGCAAAATCTTTTACTGAATATTCCACTGATGATAAAGACTATTTACTTGTTTTCCTATCCCAGTATCGTGCTACACCTAATCCAAGTGCACCTGAAGGTAAATCACCATCAGAATGTTTCATTGGTAGAAAGCTATCTACGCCTTTGGATCTTCTTAAACAACAGCCAAAAACAAAACCAAAAAAATTCATCAATTGAACAAGCGTTCAATAAGAAACACGGTGCGAAACCGAGATATTTTGAAGCAGGAGATAAAGTTTTTGCGAAAACGTTTCATCATAATAAAATGTCTTGGAGTTCTGGTACCATCATCGAAAGAATAGGCAAAGTGTTGTACAACGTTCTTATTCGAACAAGTCGACGAAATGAGTTGATTAGATTTCACACTATTCAGCTTCAGCAACGTTTTACTGATGATGTGCTTGGTGAGCACACTAATGACGACTTTCTTCCCAGTACCGAAAATCCAAGAGTACTCTATGAATGTGAACTTCGTAATGCTGCATCTCCAAGATCAGACGAACTTTACACTGAATCTCCAAGATCAGAAGCACATAATACCGCATCTCCAAGATCAGAAGAACCTAACAGCCAAAGACTTCGTAGGTCTACAAGAATGAGGCGTGCTCCTGTTCGCCTCGATCTTTAATTCAACCAAGAGGGAGTTGGCAACGCCAAACCAACTAATAGTACTAACTACAATTTATATCTGAACACGTAATCTATATGACTGGCAATGCTGAACTTGCGAGATTGATGTATCTGTATCTCAACCTAAAAAGAATAGAATAGAACATTTGGCATTCACCAGTTATTGGAGATAGACGTTAACTACCATTTTTAAATTACGAAATTGATTTATGTTTTAGTTAGTTTTAAATAAAGATCTTTAAACAAATATTAACCTGAGTTCATAACAATTTCTAATTCTCTGTAATATTTCGGAGAGAAATAGAACGGTTATTTTAAACAAAGCTGAACTTCAAAATTTGATTAAATGCCAGCTTTTTTGCGTTTGCCCCATTGTGCGACGTTTATCAGAATAGGGCTGACTCTCTTGTTGATATATGAGATCCCAAAGCTAGTGCTAACTTGTGTTAGTTATTCGCATTTTAATGACAGTTTATTTACTTAGCATCTTAATGATATCTTTGAATTCCCTTTTTATGACTTCGTTAGGTACAGCTGTGAGTCCTCCATATATTGAAGGGAATAATACACTATATTACCAAAAAAATTCAATGGGAAAGATTAGAAAAAGTAAGTCTAAAAGTTTTAAATTTACGAAAAAATATTCAAAGCATGGCTAGTAACCGAATAAAATTAAAACAAAAATTGTTTTTAAAAGAACTTTTGTTTAATAATACAAATTCTATATACTTCTGAAATACATCAGGCAAGTAGAAGACTTAGCACTATTTTATTTGCACTTTGTTGAATTATGGATTCAAAATAGCTTTTGACGGCCTTTAAGTCCTACAAAAAATGGCGTTTCATCTCAGCGATCTCACTTGGACTCATCAGTTGGCTAGTGAGGGCCTTTGTCAATACGCAATTTTTGCTTAGTTCAGGTCATCTTACATAGATTGCGTGACGAATATCTAGTGTGAACTATATCCAACAAGACTAGAATTCCTAATTAGTACAGGCAATGGGGAGTAATTTTCATACCATCTGAGAAATGTTTTGAAGTAGTCCAAGTTTAAATGCAGTATTGTAGGGGGGTTAATTTTGAGTATAAATCTGAGCGGGATTTTCGAGTTTGTGGGTCCCGTTATCTTGAAAATAATTTTTTTTTTTTGCCGTTTTATCCCCGTTTGTGCTACTTTTTATAAAAAAAAAGATTAAATAATTTTTTGTTGCAATTTATATTATCTACAAATCCATATACAACATTTATACATGAAGAAAATAACTTAGAAGTTATTAACCTTTTACTCGTTTTTGGCTAATATCTTCTAAGTTATTTGATCTATGTATAAATATTGTAAATGGATTCGTAGATAATATAAATTGCAACAAAAAAGTATTTAATACTAAATCGTTAAATTGTAAGTTTTTTTGTTTTTTGCCCTAGTTTTTTTGTTTTGTTTTTTAACTAGTTTTGTTTACAAAACAGAAGGTGCGACGTCAGCTTTACACCGATCGATGGATGACGAAACCGGAAAGGATGTGTGTAGGAACTAGGTTTAGTTTGGGAAATGCTCATATAGCATTCCAATTAAATATGAAATAATTAATTGTAGTTGTTGGTAACCCAAGAAAACAATTATGAAATTTCATAATTGTAGAATTGTCAAATAAACAATTATGGAGTTTCATAATTTTAAAGTTAAGTAGGGATAGAATTTAAGGTATAAATAGCTAAGTAAAATTAAAAGAAATGGTTTTTTTTTGACTGGTAAGAATTGTGCCCGAACTATTAAAGTCACAGAATAAAGTTATTGATTCCATCCGAAATAAGTGCATTTCTTAAATCCAGAAGATCCAGCAGCAGAACTCTCGAAAAAAGGTAAACTAATATCTATGTTTAATTTCAGCATTTAGTAGCATGGGGTTCTGTTGAACCTCCACATCAGCCCTTTCGGCTGGATTGTCTCGGCCGCCACGGCCGGATAAATAAAATGAAATTCCAACCGCGAGGTAGGGATCTTCATCATTCCTAAACTTTCTAACTCCGTTCCCCCTCATACATAGTATGAGTAATTCTCTCCCCACCAAGGTTTCGCCAAATGCCACGTTTCCCCCAAGGAAGATAACATTCGAGGAGTACCGGTGGACGATTGCTCTTCAACTGAAGGAACACCTACAACGTGAATCTACAGCAGGCCCCAGACCCAGGGAACCCCCAACACAAAAGGAACCCACACCCGGACCAACACCCAAAAGACGACACCGAGCGGGAAGGAAGGTCCGGGCCCGACAGGAACTTGGAACCCTGTACCGGCTAGCGTCCATCAGCACCGGAGCGGAGAAGTGGGCATTCCTTAAGAAGGCTTCCTCCATACAAAGGCAGGAATTCCAGATACGGGAAAAGAAACGGAGGCAGCAATAGGCGCTGAACTCCAAAAATAAACAAGTAAATAATAATAAACAAATAAACAAAAAGCAAGGTTTTCGTTGTACATATTCGTTGTCTTCTTTATCAATTTATGGTCGTCGGGTTCATACCCATTATGCACCGGGAAGAATATTCCACTCTGTAACAGGGTTGTTCCTCACATGGTCGTCGGTTTGAAAACCACATTGAACATTGGGAAGTAAAGTCCGCCGTAAGCAAGCTCTAGATGCTCTCGCTTCCAATCGAGAAATTAGAAACTACATAGCAACTCAGCTTCTTGGACATCGAGGTATCACTAACCGAGACCAGACTCAAGGTTAAAAAAGAATTACACAACTTAGCACTATTTTATTTGGACTTTGTTGAATTATTGATTCAAAATAGTTTTCGACGGCCTTTAAGTCCTACAAAAAATGGCGTTCCGTCCCGGCGATCTCATTCGGACTAATCAGTTGACTAGTGAGGGCCTTTGTCAATACGCAATTTTTGCTTAGTTCAGTTAAAAAAAAAACTTCCAATTTAATGATTTAGGAATTCTAGTCTTGTAAGATATACATGTCGATTATGGAATCCGCAATACTGGATCCGCAGTGATTTGCACTGCAGTGCTCCCTTTTCTCTTTACCCATTTGTCATAGTTTACACTAGATATTCGTCACGAAATCTGTGTAAGATGAAATGAACTAAGCAAGTATTGACAAAGGCCCTCACTAGTCAACTGATTTGATAGCCGGGACGAAACGCCAATTTTTGTAGGACTTAAAGGCCGTGAAGAGCTATTTTGAAAAATTGTATAAATAAACGAAGGTTTATAGAAGCGTTGCAATTTCTTGAAACATCATCCTGCGCAAAAAATTTATGAAACCTGTAATATAATACCTGTAAATATAATAGCATCAATATATAATTCACTCCAAAAATTAGCTGTCAGCTCTTAGAATAAAGTCGTATTTTGCAAATTATTAAAATAAAAACAACATCTAAAATTTTATGATATTCCCAGGGGAAGGTAAACATCAGGATTTTTTATTGGGATTTTTATGTTTTATATTCAATTTATTTTCTCTGGTGAATCATCACCGGTTGCAAATAAAAAAGATAATTCACGTACATTTGCATTAAAGACCGGTTAAGATTCAATTATAAGTTAAGATTCAATTATAATAATATTATTTTTATAATTACCAAAACCAATATTGTAATTATTAAAATGTATGAAATGTTAATGATTAAATAATGATAATTATGTTTATGAAAAGCAAACAATGAATTTTTTTTTTCTCAGAATTTCATTTATAATAATTATTTGCTTATTCAGAATATGAATGAAAAAGAAATCAAATATGAAGACTACTTTTTACAACAACATAAAAAAGCCTTACGAAACTTAATTAAAATATTTATTAGTTACGTAAAAAGCAATTTCTGCTTGTGCTTTTGATTTTACTGTCTAATTTCAATTAAAACCTTATAATATTGTGCAGAAAATATTGCTAGAAAAAAAAGAGTATTTAAACTTCTTGAAAAAAAATTTATTGTGATTTTGCTTCTAACTGCAATGTAAGTTCCAGAAAGTGATTTTCCTTTTATATTTTTCGGGAGATATATTATACTCTTATGTATTTAATATCCATCCTCTTCCATAGAAAAATCAGAAGTATCTGCGCTGTGCAATGAACTGAAAAAGGAAAATAGTAAATAGTAATTAATTAAATACAATTTTAAAATGTTAGTTAATTTAAGTTTAAACAAGAATGCTTGAAATTGTTTTCAAATATCGTACGAATTTGATCTTGTGGTTCAAATTTGTTTTTTACAGATTTTATATAATAAATTTACACAGGGTGTCCCATAATAAACTGAAACTGATTATGACCTCTCAGAATTCAGTAACTTATCCATTGTTATATTATATCTTTCGATTTAAGGTTAGCTGTTGTAAGCTTTATACATTTTAAGAAACTTCAAACACATTGCAAATTTTTAGAAATAAAAACCAGTATTGAGTTATAAGATTTTTTTACAGGATGCTCTTTAAAAGATTTAAGTAAACAAAATAAAATGTCACATTATCTATTAATTTTGATCAAAATGGTGCAGGAAATCAAAAATATTTAAATGCAAAAAATTAGTCCTACTATTATTCAATATTCGAGTGCAAAAATTAAAAAAAAAAACAAAATAAATTATGGACAGGGATCAATCTGGTTCAAAATAGGTTTTTCGAAATTTCAAAACAAACAGCCCTTATTTGAAATCTGTTATGATTCGGTATGTACGGTAGGGTGGAGCGTCAAATTTTTTTCCGATTTAGCTATTCGAATAGCACTAAAAAGTTGCGTAGTTACGTAAGCTATCCATAAAAAATAAAAAAAAAAATAAAAATTGTTTTTCTTAGCCCTCTACCACAGGTCAAAGTTTTGCAAAATTGGAACAAAAGTCATACATTTTTTTGCTTTATTTTGTATTTCCGAAAGTATAAATCCTACAAAATAATATATGTAGTAAAAAGAAAGATAATTAAATTTCCTATAAAAAATGTACAACAACTTATATTGTATGATTAGCCGTTCTCGAGATATATGTTAAAAGGCGCTACATAAATATAAATTTTTCATATATTTGCGCTATGGAAATCTTTTTTATCTGGAGCGAGTCACAAGTTACATCAACCCCTTTGTTGGATAGAACTAGCGATCAGGATTTGGAAGAATTTCTAAAAAAAAATCTCTTATTGGCATGTCATTTTCGGACTTGCTTTGTCACACTCAAGCTGTTGAGCGCTGTGTGAAGATGGTGACCGAAGCTTCAATAACAGTAGCGGGTGAAAAGGCCAGAGACGGGCTAATAAAAAATAAGATATATTCTCGAAATATATTGCCATTTTTCCACACAAAAAAAAATTACAACTTGAAAAATAAAAAGTTTAATTGGGTTAGTTTCTGAATGGCGTATTTTGAATTTTTAAGTTTTTATTTTCAAGTTTGTGTTAGTTTATTTGTCTAAATAAAGTTAATATATTATAATTTGTGTTTTCTTTTTTCATGAATTATCATATAATTTATTTCTAAATTGTGAAATAATTTTAACGTTTCCGAAAAAAAAATTTTTTTGTTCCAAAAAGTCGAAACCTTGAGCTAAGGTAGAGGGCTAAAGACTTAATTTAAACTTTTTTTTTTAATATCAAATTATTCTACTCATCGAAACGCAACAAAATGAGGTATTCGAAATTGATACAACAACTTTTATTTTTCTCCATACATCAACGCTCCACCCTAATGTACAGGGTGTCTGGTGGCAGATTTATGTTTTGAAATACGAATATTTCAAAAAGTAATAAACGGTGCGGGGAGTGGGTGGTGTCGTTGGAATCAGAGATCGTGCGGATTTTTAAGTCACGATGTCGGAGTGGTCAAGTGAGCATCGCGCGTTCGCCATCGAGGCATTTTTCAAGAGTAACGATTCGTACGTAATTGCTCGTCGACAATTTTGTTCAAACTTCGATATTCGACGGATAAGTGACGGGCCGAATGTGAATTTAATTCGTTCCTGGGTGCAAAGGTTCCGCACAACTGCTTCGGCTATGAACACCCCACGGCCAGGGCCTAGTCGATCTTCAAGGACTCTCGGAAACATTGAACTGGTTGAAGAGAGTTTACGTGAAAATCCGCGACTTTCGATACGGAAAAGAGCAGCCTCACTGCGACTTCCAAGAGCGATTATTCATGAAATTTTAAAAAGGATCTAAAGTTCCATCCATTTAAAATTCAAATCGTTTAAGAACTTAAGGAAAGTGACTTTGTTTTACGCAAAACATTTTGTGAAACGATGTTGGAGCGTTTTCGAACTGTGAATCGCATTTTTTGGAGCGACGAGGCTCATTTCCATTTAAACGGGCACGTCAACAAGCAAAACTGTCGTTACTGGTCTCCAAGAACCCATAACCCTCGACTGAAACAACAAAAACCATTGCATTGCCCCAGGGTAACTGTTTGGTGCGCCTTATCCACGAATGGAATAATTGGACCATTTTTTTTTCAAAAATGCTCGGGGTCAGGCGACAAATGTGAATAGTGAGAATTATCAACGCATGATTACGGATTTCTTTTTGCCAGACCTGCGAGCTCCCCCATCGTTCTCATCGCACACGTGGTTCCAACAGGATGGTGCGACCGCACACACGGCCAGAGCTTCGATGAATTTGCTTCGGGAAGCTTTCCCTCAAAAACTGATTAGTCGCTTTGGGGACATCCCATGGCCACCGAGGTCCCCGGACTTAACCAAAATGGATTTTTTTTTATAGGGCTACCTTAAAGACAGGGTTTACATTAACAATCCCCGAACTCTTGTGAACCTAAAAGAAAATATTCGTCGAGAAATCAGCATAATTGAACCAAGTTTACTGCAGCGTGTGGCGCAGAACACGAGGCTCCGTTTTGAAGAGTGTGTGCAACTCGATGGAAGACATTTGGGTGAAATAATCTTCAAAAAATGAAATCCTTATTATTATTCTGTCGTTCAATATTTTAAATAAAACGATATGTCAAATGGTATTTTTTTTATTTAACTTTGAAAATATAAACCTGCCGCCAGACACCCTGTATAAGTTACTAAATTCTGGGGGGTCATGACCTAGTTTGTCACCAGTTTCAGTTTGGACCATTGATTATGGGACACCCTGTATACACTGCCAACCAATTGAATGGGTTCAAACATGTGTCCACACTACTAACACGAAAAATGCACAATTACTTATTTCAATGCTACTTTGATCTTATTAGCCAAAATGTATACAAAATCTGAATTAAGTGATTAATATCTAAGTTTCTTTAACTATTCTTTTGCTAGGGACTTTTATAGAGCCCAATCTTGACGTTAATACGGGTACTCTTGGCCTTTGCCAGGATGGCATGCAGAAACTTCTATTTATATATGTATAATTATAAATTTTAATTGCAAAAATGCAGAGATGAATTTTTAAAAATATTTTCAGAGCACAATGCTCGCTTTATTGATACTTCTTAAGAACTAACTAACAATGTTTTAAATACCCTTATTTATAGTGATATTAATGTACGCAGTACATTTTTATATTTTTTTGTTCAATATGGAATAAAGTCTTTAGAATGTTTATCAAATGAACATCCGGTATATACAGTGTGATTTGCATAAGGTGTGACAAAAAGCTAGGGCATATAGGTTGGACTGAGCCAAGAAAAAAATCGTATGAAAGAGGGGAGTCTATTTTCCCCCGTTTAGGCGGGAGGGGAAATTTTCAAAAAAAAATCACTTAAAACAGAAAAAAAATATTAAAAAATAACGGTAACACCTACAGAGCCATGCTATGTTTAAATCAAGTTGTTCGAGTGAATAGTTTTTGAAAAATTAATTTTCAGTAAAAATTTGGAAAAAAAAATTAATTTTTTTTTTTAATATTTTTACCAAAATTTTACGTAATTAAGTATTATTTTTTTTCTAATATTCAATGCTCTTTTTAATTTTTGATCAAACACAAACAAACAGATGTCAAAATGTTTTGTAGTTTTTGAAAAAATCAAAAATAACAAAAACTAGTTATTTTTTATTTTAGTTTTTACGTTATTGGATTATTAGGTGAATTTACGAAAGAAAGGACTAACTTTCTTTTTACTTATTTTTTTTATTATCAGCCTTATAAACATACAATAAAGTGACAAAGTACTGTAACCATATTTTACACATTTTAACATTTGAAATGTTTAAGCGGAAGCATACCTACTAACAATGTGAAGAAATCAACAGAATTTCAAAAAAGTGTAACGGCGAGTAGAGAAAGAGGGCGAAACTTCAGGAGAATACACAAAATTATGGCATTCATGCTTTGTTCTTACTAGTCTGAGGAAACAGAATACGAAGAAGATGATAAAACGGACACCAAAAAAAGGAGAAGTGTTCGTAGGCAGGGATGGTCACTACATTTTATACATACGTTGTTTATGCAGTTAAACGTAGTTAAATGTAGTTAATGAAACAAATTGTAACAAACTTAGTTTCAAATATCAAATGATCTGTCAGTTGTAACTTTGAAGCTTGAGTTACTATGTATGTAAATGAAAACGTAACAATTTGTAGTAAATAAGACGTTAGTTTATTAAATTAACTACGCGTAGTTAATGATGTAGAAAATGTAGTGTAGTTAGGGATATTTGCTGAAACGAAACTTTAATATTTAAGTTCTACGTGCTGGCTTAAGTTCCTCTTATTGGTTTGCACCAACAAAAACCCAACTTAAAAGTTGCTATGTAGAACATAACTTAGGGGGAAGAAAAAGTAGAACCTAAATTTCCTAAGTAGTACATAAAGCAACAAATAATTTTGTTGTCAATTTTTATTTAAATTTGTCAGAATTTATAAATTGAAACTGAATTTCGAAACGCTGCTGGACGTAATTGAGGATGATGTTGTTATTGTTGTTTTCGTCGTCGCCACCGAAAATTCGCGTTGGTGTGGGGGAACCTTAAAGCTTACGCATATACTCATAGCTTCATTCTATTAGTTAGTTCGTCAAGAGTAATGTGTTAAAACCTAGGAAAAAACATCATAAAACAACGTAATTTTCAGTATGAAGTGTAGGTAGGTACGTTTATTTTTATTATAATAAAGAAAGAACTATTCCATATAATGGGTGAAGTTAAAATAACGATGCAAAGAAATAAACAGTATCAATAAAAAGTAATTTAAAACTAAAGTATTTTTGTAGTCAAATCTAAGAGATCCATATCATCTTTTGTTAAAGTATCCTTTTTAATTTTTTTGAGGATCTCTTGCTTGATTTCAATGTCTAGTAGGAGGAATTTTTTTCTTCTGTTCATTTTCGGGCTTTAGAGTCTCATTTTGCAATTCAGCCAACTCTATATTGATTTTTATAATTGTGAGTATTGCTCTTGAACTGGGTAAGTTTGAAGCTATGGGCCTACGTCTAGCAGACCAAGTTTTTTCCGCTATTTTCTTTTTAACTGGATTTTCTTCTTCCTTCGTGGATGGACATTTCTCTTCTGAACTTCTCTTTGTGCGTGAAGTTGGGATTTCTCTTCCTTTTTTCGGCCATTTCAAATGATGTATAGAGATGTAGGTATAAATAATATTTTTTTCTTCAGTTTTGATGAAAATAATTATCACAACAAAAAACGTAAATGTTAAAAAAAAGCCAAGTTCTTCTATATAAAAATCTGTATATTTAACAACTCAGCCGTGAAAAGTAGTGAGATCTAAAATTATGCCAAGTTCTAACTTTATGAAGGTTTAATATCAAATATTTTAAGAAGAGTAATATTGAAACAACACAAAGTTATGAGAGAAATTTATTATTTAATAATTACTGACTAAAATTTGGGGGTTCACATTTAATAAATAAAAGATATTATTTTAAATAACTTAAAACCACTTATTTTATTTATTTATTTACTTAAATGCATTTCGAAAGCTGTGCTTCCATCGTCAAGTTTTCAAAACGTTTTGAATTGTGAGTAATTAAAAGAAAACTTGCCAAGTAACCCCCAAATTTTAGTCAGTAATCATTAAATAATAAATTGCTCTCAAAACTTGGTGTTGTTTCAATATTACTCTTCTTAAAATATTTGATATTTAACCTTCATAAAGTTAGAACTTGGCATACTTTTAGATCTCACTACTTTTCACGGCTGAGTTGTTAAATATATAGACTTTTATATATAGAAGAACTTGGCTGTTTTATTAACATTTATGTTTTTTGTTGTGATCTCACTTCTTTTTGCAAAGATATTTATTTGTTGTCAGGTAACACCTCGTAAGATACCTACTAATATAATTCTACAACAATCAGAAGTGCTTTATATAATTAATAAAAATTCTGTGAAAGTGGCCGGATACCACGCCCCCTGAATTGAAAACCTCAAGTATTCTATTTTTTTCTTTGTATGCACTTTAAGCCCTACCGCTCTACCAAATTTCATCATTCTACAGCAATCGGAAGTGCTCCATTTAATTGGCCGCAGTTTTGAGAAAGTAGGCGGATACCACGCTCCTTGAATGAAAACTTAAAATACAAAATTTGTTTCTTTTTATGCATTTCAAGCCCAACCGCTGTACCCAATTTCATCATTCTACAGCAATTGGAAATGCTCCTTGATAACTTTTCTGAGAAAATGGGCGGATACCACGCCCCCTGAATGGAAAACTTCAAATATTCAATTTTTTTCTTTGTATGCATTTTAAGCCCTATCGCTCTACCAAATGCACCACCAGGTCTACCGCTGCGCGAAATAACAAGTTTCTGCGGTGTCGGGAAGTGCTCCATAATTTTGATGATCTGTCAGTGAGTGAGTCAGTTACGGTTTTCGCATTTTTTGACGTCTTATATCTCGGGAACCACTTACGCTAAGGAGGTGGTGGAGGAGGATTTGGTGTGGTGCTTATTCTTGGCTAGCCTAACAAATGTTCCGAATTTGAAGTTCCTGACTTTATTGGTACTGAAGTTAGAGGGGGGTAGAAAATCGCCTGAGTTTGTTCCTGTAAAAAGGGTGTAGTGCCAGAACTTGGCTGGGCACTACCGTGCCCTTTGATTAAGTTTGACACTCAATTAATTCATACATAGCTAAGATGAAATTTTATTTTTGTTAGCAACGTAAAATAAGTAAAGTTAATCTTAAGAATTAAGTTCCACATAGAGCTAAGTTGAGAATAGTTAAATTCCAGATTTGTGATTCGTTTCAGCGAATGGCCCATAAATCGGCCAACCCTGTTCGTAGGCTTTCCAGATTTGCATCCAAAGAGCAAATTTAAAAAAGAATACCGCTTGCTTTATGCAAAGTTTTAAAATACATAAATGCTTTTTTCATTTATAATGTACCTCAACTATGCTGGAATGGCAAATCGGGTAAATTTTTCATTGAAAACACCTGCGTGACAGCATTGGGTTAAAATTGACCTGCCATTTTTTTTTATTAAGGTGGGGTTGGCTTTGCGACGGGGTCTACCTGTTGAGGTCAACAAAAAAAACGACGCGTAATTTTTTTAAACTTAAAATAAGAATATGTGCTACCTAAAGACAAATAAATTGCAAGAACGTTTTGTTGTACAAATGCTTATAAGACTGATAATAAAAAAAATAGTAAAAAGAAATTTAATCATTTTTTAACTATGTACATAAATTAACTTAAGAATCCAATAACGTAAAAACAAAAATAAAAGGTTTTTCTTATAAAAAACTAGTTTTTGTTATTTTTGATTTTCTTAAAAACTACAAAAAATTTCTACATACGGTTTTTTGTGTTTGATCAAAAATTAATAAGAGCATGGAATATTAAAAAAAATAATACTTAATAACGTAAAATTTTGAAAAGAAATAGTTTAAAAAAATCTTCTTTTTTTTTTTATTTTGACTTTGAAAATTAATTTTTCAAAAACTATTCACTCGAGCAACTTTATTTAAAAATAAAATAAAATAATGGATTTCTGGCTTTTCATATTGCTATAGCATGAATCTGTAGATGTTGCCGTTATTTTTTAATATTTTTTTCTGTTTTAAATGTTTTTTTCTTTTAAATTTCCCCTCCCGCCTAAACGGGGGGAAATAGACCCCCCTCCCATATGATTTTTTTCTTGTCTAAGTCCAAATCAAATCACCTGTATATATATAAAGGGTGTCCCTTTACTTGACTCAACGTCAAGCGGGGAGCGGGTGATAGGGTAGCTTATACCATTCGCTTGGTTAAGTAATAATAGCAATATTTAGAAAATAGTGAACATCGATACCCTAGACCACAGTTTTAGGTACTGTGGGCACAAATTTCCAAATTTTGTGCTGATTTTTTTTACGTAATCCAAAATAACCCTGCTGTCGATCGCAATCACAAATACAAAAACAAATGTTATAAGTTTCGAAAGAAAAATAAAGTTTGACTAAGTCAGGGTTCAAAAAAATTTTGTAAGCTAACTTTGACACTTCATATTTAAAAAAAAAAAATGTACTGCACTACCCTCGGCAAGTTATTTAAAAAATTGGCCCAATTCATCAAGTTTTCAAAATGGTGCACACTTGCTACTTATTCATTCGTAAAAAATATTATTCATTTTTTATTTGCAAAAAGGACTTCACTTCAATCACTTTTACGAGACTAATGCTTTTTGTACTCAAAAATCGATTTAACCGAGTTCAACGTAACATAAACAGATTCACTAGAATCAGACATAAGACAATCGTGCGCTTTTGTGTTATCCTGGAATCTATTATTGTTGTATATATTTTTCGCCAATACTGTTCTACAGAAATCGACTCTGGGAGCGTATAGTCACGAGGTAGCAAACTTTGTACACATGGTACGGGTGGAATTAGTTTTGTTTTAAAATTCGATGAGCAACGCTTTTCGGTATTCCAGTGGATCGAAAGGTACCATGGGCGTCACCCATGACCACCTGGTGTTCATCTATGCACACCTATCATACTCGCAAGGACGATTGCCTATAGTACTCGTATGGCTGGCGCTGCAGACGGGAGACCCCAAGGACATAACGACGAAGTAGTTTTAAATTAAATTGATTTGAATGTGATCTCAGCGCTTGATCAGTGCGATTGAAAGTTCCACTGGAATACCGAAAAGCATTGCTCATCGAATTTTAAAACAAAACAACTTCAACCCGTACCATATGCAACGTGTATACGAAGTTTGCTCCCTCGTAACTATACACTCCCAGAGTTGATATTTGCAGAACAATGTTGGCAAAAATTTGTGAAATTTTTAGTTCCTATTACATTACTAGTTAACTGACACAATAGGTCAGATCTGGAGGTCAGTCATGGAAGTTACCTATTGTTGTTGTTGGTGGTGATATGCCAAGGAAAAGTCTGATGGGTCGCACGTGGTTGGACAAAATATATCCTAGATGGAGGAATCAGTTCACGGAGCCGTACATTAGTAATGTAAGTAACCAATCACAGGTTTTGAGTCGTATCAAGTCTAGTTTTAAAAATATATCAGAGTCTGAGTTAACCCGCCCGATTGTGGGATATGAGGCTGAGATTGTCCTAAAGGAATCTCAAACCCCAATTTTTCATGCAGCACATCGTGTTTTGTATAAGCTTCGTGACAAAGTTGAACAAGAATTAATAGGTTAGTGCGCGAAAAGATTCTTGTTCCAGTGGATTTTAGTGAATGGGCAAGTCCTATTGTAATTGTACCTAAAAGTGATGGAACAATAAGAATGTGTTGATTGTAAGGCCACACTTAACAAGTGTAATGAAACACAGCACTATCCGATGCCTTTACCCGAGGATATTTATGCAAGCCTTTCAGGTTGCAAATTTTTTACATTCATCGATTTGAAGGGAGCCTATCAACAACTTTCTGTCACTGAAGAATCGAGAAAATTGTTAGTGATAAATACGTCTAAAGGTCTTTTTGCTAATAAGTTAAGAGTGTGCCAGCAATTTTTCAATCGGTAATGGATAGAATCCTCCAAGGTTTGAAATACGTTAAGTGTTATATTGACGATATAGTTGTTGGCGGGTATTCTGAAGAAGACTGTGAAAAATACTTATTTGCAGTTTTAAGTCGTTTAGAAACGCACTACGTTCACATTAATTTGGACAAATGTAAGTTTGTATGTGAGTCGGTTAATTACCTTGGTCACAATATCTCTTCAAAAGGGATAAGTCCGAATCAAAATAAAGTTGAGGCTATTGTGAGAGCCCCAGCACCCCAAAATTTGCAGCAGTTGCAGTCTTTCCTAGGACTGTTGAACTATTACGGAAAGTTCCTTAAAAATTTAGTTACAAATATTAAACCTTTATATAACCTATTGAGAAAAGGTGTAAAATTTGAGTGGGATGCACCATGTAAAAAAGCATTTGAAGAATGTAAAAGTTTACTACTTAAAAACCGAATTTTAGAGTTATATGATCCTAATAAGGAAACCGTGGTAGTAACAGATGCAAGTCCATATGGGGTCGGAGCAATTTTGTGCCATTTGGTGGATGGCGAAGAAAAGCCGGTATATTTTGCTTCATGTACTCTTTCAGCTTCAGAACGCAATTATTCGCAGCTTCATAGAGAAGCGCTCGCGATAATTTTTGCAGTTAAGAAATTCCATCATTATTTATATGGAATTTTCCATTTGCTCCGATCACCAGGCTCTTAAAGAAATTTTTCATCCCCATAAGGGGAATTCCGCAGTTGCATCAGCGCGTTTACAAAGGTGGGCCATAATTTTATCGCAGTATAATTATAAAATTTTTTTTCGAAAAGGTTCGAAAATGGGCCACGTAGATTGTCTTTCTAGGTTACCGTTAGAGAACCAATCGGGTAAAGAAGAAATTCCAATTAATTATTTTCAGATTCAAGAGGATTTGGTAGATATTGAAAAAGTTCGCGTTTGTTCTCAAACAGATTCAGTACTCAAAAATGTTTATAAGTACTTAAAGTCTGGTTGGCCTGATATCATAAGTAGTTGTTTGAAACCGTTTTTTAGAAACAGAACTAGTTTGTCAATTGAAGGTGGATGTATCGGGCCCAGGGCTGCCAACCGTATGATAATTAAGCTACATGTATGATAATTTCTGCTCTGGTATGATGTATGATTGGAAACCATTATCATACGCGAAATGTATGATAATTTCAATATTTTAACGAAATAAATAAACTTTTGAAAAATCAAAAAAAAAAAAACGAAAAATTTCCATAATATTGAAATTCTTTATCAATATTTTATTATCAATTTATAATACATTAATCATCAGCGTTGAATCTAGATTGAACAACCCCTCGACCTCTTTTTATATGTGGAATGATTGAAATTTGAAATAGATTGTATTTTATTGTATTGTATTTTATTGAGACTTTAAAAAAAATGACATTTGGAAATATATACATGAATTCTTAGATCTATCTCTTTCTGTTAATATAAACGATACGGGAAGCGGAGGCTGTAATGTATGGCCGTCCTGTTCTGTTGTTTTTTAATTTTTCGGTTGCCAACATGGCTTGTCTTTTTCTTTTAAATGGAATAGTCTGCTCTTGCTCAGGAGCAATATTTCGGTTACGTGTTGGCTGATGCAACGGATAAAAATATACATATATACAATACCTACAAATACAAATACCTTAAAACTAATATGCCATAGAATATATTTATATACATAAAATTACGTGTTATAGAGCGGCAGCGCTCTATGTAGAATTTTCAAATTTAATGAAATCACTTTTGTATGAATAGGTACATTGAATAATTTAAGAAAATTCTATTTTTACATAAATTCACTTCTACGAATTGTTATAAATGATTTTAAAACAAATTTTAGCGGCAATAGATTGCATGATATTAATACTGAATTTTTACATAATTTCACTTCTTACGAGTTATTTTAGTTGATTTTAGATCAAACGTTAGTGGCAAAACAAAATGAATAATATAGAATATGTATGAGGATATAACTTAGTAGAAACACTAAAAACAATAATAATTGAACAGAAAAGATAATTCACTGACTTTTAACACATTATGAGCAGTTATAAAGAGATTCACTTTAGCGTTTATTTTATTGATTTGGTATGATGCAGTTGCTTGTATGATGAAGTTGCTTGAATCTCAGTTACAACTCATCGTGTGAAAGGGGACTTAAGGCTCTTCCAGACCAACGCGAAACATTCTTAGCGAATATGTCAAAGATTCGCATCGTGCCAGTGTGGGTACTCATTTACTCATTAAAGTGCGAGTTATACATAGCTTTAAATGAAAACGATCATTGAAAATTTTAATTGTTAAATTTGAGGTTGTCAATGTTAACAACACGTTATTATTATTGTTTTCGTCGTCGCCACGACAGATTTGCGTTAACTCATCCCAAAAAACCTTGGTCGAAAATCCAACCCTTATCCAACTCCACCTTTCGACTCCTCATGTAGATTATGTATTACATTACAGATAAGTTTCAAACATTGCTGAACATCTGAAAGTCTAGGTACTGAACGTGTTCATTTCCCTAAAATTTTTTAGATACTGTTTTAAATTTTGTTTTAACCTTCTCGAATCCGAAAATTTTTTGTAATATACTATTTTTTCCATTCTCGAATTTATGAAATAATAACAATTGAATTCTAAGTGGACTCCAGGTCAATCTTTATTTGTGTTTTTTCATATTTTAAATTAGACGACATTTTCGTATTTCTAATTAAAATATATTTTTATTAAATACATCATGTCGATCATGGAATCCGCAATACAGGATCCGCAGTGATTTGCACTGCAGTTCCCTCTTTGCTCTTTAGCCATTTGTCATGGAAAGAAAAGAAAACACATGTACTTAGAATCACTGCGGATCCAGTATTGCGTATTCCATAGTCGACATGAATACTTACATTTAAATAATCCTAAAACTTATTTCAAAAACTTGAAATGATTTTTATCTTTCAATGTTTGCAAATATTATTTTTTAGAGATCTTAAGGAGTACCACGTACGAAACCTCATCAAATTTAAAATATTTAACAAAAAACACAAATACAGAATGATTTGCCCTCTTAGGACTCAATCATAATTAATTTGGAAATATCACGAAAAATTACTGAACTAATTATAGTGTTGTATTGTACACAATAATTTTTCTTATAAATAAAAAACCTATATAATATTATTTATGTTTTATCCTAAAATAAAAAAATTCTATTTTTATGTTAAATAAAAAATCTTTAATGAAAAACTTGTTTTTTTTTTTCAAAAAATAAAACTGGAATAATTTTTTTCAGCTCTTCCTTAAAAAAGCCCTTAAAAATATAGAGTAATAATTTTATTAATATAAGCAAGTCAACTTTTCATAATTTGAAAAATAAAAAATATCAAAATATCGTAAGAACAATTTTCGTCTTCCATTCAACAAAAATCAATTTTTTTGTTTTGCGTATGATAATTTTCCCTCTGGTATGATTGAAATAAGCGCATTGTATGATACTTCAGTTTTAAGGATATGGCAGCACTATTGTATCCTTTACGTACACAGAGTAGTTATTCCCATCACCCTTCAGTCGAAAGTTCTCTACTTACTCCATAAAAACCATGTGGGTGTGGTGCGGATAAAAATGTTAGCGCGGTTCTTTGTGTAGTGGCCATCTATTGACAGTGACATCCAATCGTTTGCAAAAAATTGCTCAGTCTGTGAAAAGACTCAAAATATCACTCGTGAGAAAGTTGAAACCAAATGGAATTGTGCAACGTTTCCTTTCGAACGAATGCACTTGGAATTTTTTCATTTTGCGGGCAAAATTTTTTTGATAGCCATGGATGCGTACACTAAATTTTGTGACGTTAAACCTATGTCTAATACAAATGTCCAGTCGTTGTTAAATGAGTTAGGGAAATTCTTTTTAATTTTTGGATTACCCGGGTGCATTGCAACAGACAACGGCCCACCGTTCAATTCAAGTGTGTTTATAAAATTTTGTAGTTGCAAAGGTATTAAACTGATGAAATCTCCTCTTTATCATCCGCAATCGAAAGGGTTGGCTGAGAGAGGGGTACAAACTGTAAAGTCGGTATTGAAAAAACTGTGCTTGGAAGAAAACAATACTTTGTCATTAATTGAAAAAGTAAACGAGTTTTTATTTAACTATCGGAATACTCCATCGACAGTAACCTCCAGATCTCCTTCAGATATGCTGTTTTTAAATTGTTTAAATTGTTTAATGCCTAAGATTAAAGATTCACAAGATGTCGTTATAAAAAATAATGAGTCGATAAGAAATATTAAAACGAAAAATTGTAATAAGTAAAGTAACTTATATTATACGAGTAAATGAAGTAGAAAGGTTTGTTCACGAAAATCAAATTCGTAAAAGTAATCTATCTGATAAATTGTATATTGCGGATATTGATCCAAATAAATTGAAGAGTTATACAGAGCCAAATGTTAAAAATATGAAAGAAGGTTTTGAAAAAGTTGAAGAACGTCGGTAATTTCGAACTAATAATTTAGAATTAAATAAGAAGCTGAGAATGTTAAATGAAAAAAAAACTATTCCTGTAGTAATTAATAAAAATAGAAAATGAATTTTGAAACATTGTAAACTATTTTGAAGCTCGAGTTTTATAGTTACATATGTACATATATATTTATTGGTTGAATTTTATGATGTTAATTAAGAGGAGGAAGATGTTACATATTAAACATTTAATATGAACAAGTTTTTATAATGTGCTGCTATTCTTACCACCTTTAGTCTATACACTTTATTCATATACTATTTACTTAATATATAGCATCTCACCATCTAATTAGCAGTTATTTCCTTAATCCTATGTATATTACACTTAAGCTATTCTAAGATTTTATCTTAGGTCTCTCTCTTTGTGCAACCACCGAACTGACAACACCTAAGTATAATATTTAATATTATAATAAAGAATTATATTTATTATTGTAAGTAATAATTCTCAAAGAGTTTTATTTGAATTATTAATGTTTTCTAAAACATAAAAGTATTCTTCTGAGTCACTTTGACTCAGACACAACATTTTACATATGTAGATATTAGGGTAGCGCTTATGTTGCCAATGTTTAAATTTCTTTTTTGTCCACTCCTAAAACTGATTATTATGTACCTGTGCAATGTACATACAAACACGTTGTGCAGTTTAAAGCGGCTACCGTAGTAACGCAAAAGCACAGATAATAAACTATACAGATGTAGCATCCATATGGGCAAAATTGTCCATGAAAACGAAATTCGTCCAAAAAAAGAGCTTTCTTAAAAGTTCAACTTCTTAGAGAAGGGACATTTCAATTTATTTTCTCTTCTACTCTAACCTGTGGGAGAGCTACACACTGAAAAAACGCACAATTTTGTTTTTGTTTTCTTATTTCTTTTACTCCTTCAAGAGCTATGAATGAGAAAAAACGAACGGAAAAAAAACTGTTTCCTTCTCTCTTTTTAGGAATCGTGTGTTCCCTTCAAGCAAACGAGTCCGCTTTGGATCCGCGCACGTAGTAAACAACGTATGGATGACTCCGTATACGGATCCAAACATGGATCCGCAAAACTGCGTTTGTCGGCTCAAAATAGTATGGAAATTAGAATCACCACGGACTCATTTTGTGCATGTATTGTGAGAGAGAGAGCTTCCCATTTCACCATAGTCAGCGAGAACCGAAACAAAATGGAATCCAGAACGGATCCAAAAAAATGAACGAACGACAGGCGTTTTGTGGTTGAAGAATATTATGCAATTTATTTTCTTCTATCGTTTGTATATAAATGAAACATCACGATGTATTTTGTAATTAATAATTTAATAATTAACTTTTGATTTTAAATTGATGTTCTTTCTCGAGGGAATTTTTATTAAACTGTTGCGCTGGGCACGAACGTGAACACATTGAAAAAAGTTAATTGTTTTTGTTGTCTTCTCCTTTGTTTTCAGTCCATAAAAAAATACTCACCATTAAGGTATTGCATACATTCTCTCTTTCCCAGTAAAAAAAATGTACTCTTTTTCGTTCTTTTTTTGCATGCATATACAAAAAATGTGCTAATGTGTGTATGACACTCCTTTTTGAAATGATCCAAGAAAGACCGAAAAAGTTGGGTCAGTGAATTTGCTTGAAGGGTTTATTGTTTTTGTTTTCATGATCTCAAATTTGACCTGCGGTAGAACATATGTAGCTGTTCTACCGCAGGTCAAATTTGATATAAATAAAATCTTCATGATATTTATTTAGAAAAATATTGAAATTGATTTTTCGAGATTGTTTGAAAAAAATTAATTTAAATACTAGAAACAAGAACGTTTCATTTAAGGAAATTTTAGGTCAGTTTGCACAGAGAAGAGGTTTTTTGAATTATGTATTATTCTTAATAGATTTGATTAGGGTAGTTAAGTGGAAGAGCGTCGTCTTCAGTAAACTGTTGATTTTGTATATATGCAATTATTTTCATCTAGATTTGATGGATGATCGAATAGCTTTTGCCTAGATTCAATTCATTATTGGTCATATATCGGGATGATGTTTGCTTGAGGTAAATTTATAAGTTCTATGGGTATTTAAGGCGTGTTAAAAGAATTTTCTTTTTTTATTTTTGATGTGTAAACATCTATACTGGCGGTAGGGTGAAAAGAAAACGTAACGTAACGTTGTAATCGTGATCGTGATTCTGAGCTTCACGAAAATTGAGTGCGTTCAACAATATGTACGTTCAGTAACTAAACGCTGAGTATTTATATACGAAATCGATAGGTCGAGTTCAGTTCGGGTTGAAATTTGGTTGGCTGCTTAGAGGATATATTAAGCCCCTATTACACGATGATTCTTTGCGTCTGACTCTATTCGAACATAATGAGTGCGAAAGAAAAAAAAGATAAGACGGAAGACCAGTTGCCCTGTGAGTCGTGGGCCAAGTTTTACGAGACTCTTTTTGACGCTTCTTTAGCATTATCCGTATTTTGTATTCTTTGCAGTACTTTTTTTCAATTACATGACTGCTTTGAGACCAGAGCGGTTTTTCTATTTTGTTTTCCTTTCAGTTCCAGCATAGTTGCCACTATTTTTCAAAATAAATTTCCCTGACTTTCCCTGACTCTCCCTGATCAATTTTAAAGTTTTCCCTGACCAATTTAAAAAAAAAATAAAATAGTAACTCTTTGAGAAACATAACTTAATTTTTGTGACGTCATCATTATGCGCTTATCGAGTGCTAATTAAGTACCCAACAAAAAAATTTAGTGGTCGAGTACTTTTCTTGTAAATTAATGCAGTTAGCAGAGCAATCACCGGAAAAAGTTTAAAACGCAAGGAAAAAAGTTTTAGTCTAGTATTTTGGAGCTATTTAAGAGCTCTAGGAATCCGAACAAAAATTTCAAAAAAAAATTCTTAAAAAATAGAAGACATGTAACCAGCTATAGTTTTTAGTGATTTATATACTAAAAGATAAACAGGAATTTAATAACATGTGTACCTAATTTTTTTTTAAGAAAAAAAATAGTAGATATGTGTAACGTTTTTTTTTTTTTTTTTTTTTTTTTAATTTCAATTTTGAAAATTAATGTTAAAAAACTATTCATTCAAATGTGTAATAAAAAGAATAGATTCCAAAAAGCTATAGTAATATTATGTAAGCGTTATTTTTTTTAATAATTTTTTTCCAAATTAAAATTTCATATTCTATTTTTTTTTTATTTAAAAAAAAGCTTGTCAGACTTATTTTGCAACCGCTGACACCTACATGACCTGTAATTCATATGGCAAATAGTTTATAGAACGGAATGAAAAAGAAGCCAAAACTGTTGAAATGACTTTAAAAATCAATTCATAGTTGCCACTATTTTTCAAAATAAATTTCCCTGACTTTCCCTGACCAATTTTAAAGTTTTCCCTGACCAAATTTTAAAAAAATTAAAATAGTAACTGTTTGAGAATAATAACTTAATTTTTGTGACGTCATGATTATGAGCTTATCAAGTGCTAATTAAGTACCCAACAAAAAAATTTAGTGCTCGAGTGCTTTTCTTGTAAATTAATGCAGTTAGCAGAGCAATCACCGGAAAAAGTTTAAACGTAAGGAAAAAAGTTTAAGTCTAGTATTTTGGAGCTATTTAAGAGCTCTAGGAATCCGAACAAAAATTTCAAAAAAAAATTCGTAAAAAATAAAAGACATGTAACCAGCTATAGTTTTTAGTGATCGAATAAAAATGGATGATAGTTTTATGTACTAAAAGATAAACAGGAATTTAATAACATGTGTACCTACATTTTTTTAAGAAAAAAAAATAGTAGATTATGTGTAACATGTTTTTTTTTTTTTTTTTTTTTTTTTAATTTTAATTTTTAAAATTAATTTTTAAAAACTATTTATTCAAATATAGTAATTTAAATGTGAAATAAAAGAATAGATTTCAAAAAGCTGTAGTAATATTATGTTACCGTTATTTTTTTAATAATTTTTTCCAAATTAAAATTTCATATTCTATTTGTTTTTATTTAAAAAAAAGCTTGTCAGACGTATTTTGCAACGTCTGACACCCACATGACCTGTAATTCATATGGCAAATAGTTTATAGAACGGAATGAAAAAGAAGCCAAAACTGTTGAAATGACTTTAAAAATCAATTTTTACGGTTTCAAAAGTGACGCGTACAGAAAAACGCATACCACCAGCCAGACTTTCTAAATTTCACTCGAGATAGTGAAAAAAATTATGACTGTTGAAATGCTTTTTTCTGTCGACGTTGTTAGCTCTCGTACTATAACTTAAATTCGATTCTTAAACAATTTAACTTTACAGGGCTATTCTGGCGTTGTGAGGGCTCACAACTCACAAGTCACAAGCCTTTGTGAGGTTGATTTCTTGTGAGGTTGTTGTGAGGTTCTCAAAAGGAGATCACAATTTCAATAGTTTTTGTGAGGCTCACAGTTGTGAGGGTACGAAAAACTCACAAAATCGATTTCACCTTTCCTTGTGAGGTTGTTGTGACTTGTGAGGTATCAGTGAGGTTTGCCAGAATAGGGCTGTTATTCGGCCCAAATTTTGTTGATTATTTAAAAGCTCGTCTAGCTCGAGTTAAGTAATCCATTTTCAAAAACATTTTCCAGGATTTACAAAAATTAATCAAAAATATTCGCAATCTGAAAAAAATAATCCATAGTGAATGAAGTATTAATTATTAAATACTATTGTTTGCCCTTCGAAAGTTTTACAAAGTTCCAATTCAAAAGCGGGACGAAAAATCAGTTTCGAATACAACTGACTTTCGGAACAAAATACAGAGTAGGGTCCCTGAGTTCAACGAAATATTAAATTTTTTTCATTGTACAAAAAAATTCAGTGCTCAAAAAATTTTCCCTGACTATCCCTGACTTTCCCTGACCAAATTCGCCTACCCTGACTTTCCCTGATTTTCCCTGACTTTCCAGTCGGGTGGCAACTATGCAATTTTTACGGTTTCAAAAGTGACGCGTACAGAAAAACGCATCCCACCTGCCAGACTTTCTTTATAAATTTCACTAGAGATAGTGAAAAAAAAAATCATGACTGTTGAAATGCTTTTTTCTGTCGACGTTGTTAGCTCTCGTACTATAACTTAAATTCGATTCTTAAACAATTTAACTTTTTTCGGCCCAAATTTTTTGGATTATTTTAAAGCTCGTCTAGCTCGAGTTAAGTACCCTATTTTCAAAAACATTTTCCAGGATTTACAAAAATTAAACAAAAATATTCGCAATCTGAAAAAAATAATCCATAAGTGAATGAAGTATTAAATACTATTGTTTGACCTTCGAAAGTTTTACAAAGTTCCAATTCAAAAGCGGGACGAAAAATTACTTTCGAATACAACTGACTTTCGGAACAAAATACAGAGTAGGGTCCCTGAGTTCAACGAAATATTCAATTTTTTTCATTGTACAAAAAAATTCAGTGCTCAAAAAATTTTCCCTGACCACTTTCGAAATTCCCTGACTATCCCTGACTATCCCTGACTTTCCCTGACCAAATTCGCGTTTCCTGACTTTCCCTGATTTTCCCTGACTTTCCAGTCGGGTGGCAACTATGTCCAGAGATTTTTGATGTGTAAACATCTATACTGGCGGTAGGGTGAAAAAAAACGTTACGTATCTTGTAGTCGTGATTCTTATCTTGTAGCCGTGATCGTGATTTTGATTCTGAGCCAGAGATTAGTCTGCTATTACACGATGCATCTAGACGCATGCGACTTTTCGAACTACGTAAGTGCAAAAGAGAAAAAAAATCGAAAAGATGAGACGGAAAAAAAACTGACCGGTGTCGCGTGGTTAAAATTTTCGGTGCAACTATTTGACGTTTCTCTTTTCTCTTGTCCCGTTTTTTACTATTCTGCTTCATATGGTTTTGTTGTTCAAAGAGTAAATTTCTATGCAACGCACTGTTATTGATAGCCTTATAGGCTTTCCAGAAATGAGAAATTCATCTTTACAAACAACATAAATAAAATAAATTATTGCTTTTCTTGACTGATATTCATTTAAAGGCACACAAACCTTTCTTTCTTCAATGTATAAAATAATGAAAACAAAAATAAAAACAGAAAAAGTTTTTTTATTGCTTGAGCACAACCCAACACGAAAATGAAAAATAAAGAGAACTGTCAAATTAGATTCATGACTTTGGTTTCAACGTGTAATAGCGCTTGAAACAGCGGACGAAATAACAAAGAAGAATTCGAAGAAGGCGCATGCAACTAGATTCATCGTGTAATAGCAGACTTATGAATTATCCATAATCTCTGTTCTGAGCTTCACGAAAATTGAGTGCGTTCAACGCTATGTACGCTCAGTAACTAAACGCTGAGTGTTTTGTATACGAAATCAAAAAGTCGAGTTCAGTTTGGGTTGAAATGTGGTTGGTTGCTTAGACCATATAGTACATGGACTGCGCTTTCATCATGGCTGCAGGGTTTTAACATAGAAGGCCGCCTTTTTTGGCAAATAAGACGAAATAAGGTCATTGACTGGAAAATATTTTTAAATATAATTTTAATGATTGGCTAAGAGCCCACTGCTGTTTGTGGGTGTGAGTGATCGCAAAAATTCACTGGTATGTTTAGACAGATCTTAACTTTTTATAAGCGTGATTGGGGCCTTTGTCGGTAAACTAAAAAACGCATTTTCCATGCATCATTACCGATTTTCAAATTTGTTTATGAAAAGTTAAGATCTATATAAAAATACCAGTAAATTTTTGCTATCATCCACACCCTAAATTTGATGTAGGCTTTCGGTCTATGAGGCATTCGGAAGAATGTTGATGTTTACTCATCTTAACCGTGAGTCCCGGCACTCACACTTTTTTTTTTTTATTTGGTGTGTTTATGAAAAATGTTTATTTGTTGGGGTTATTTTTTGTTGATAAAATGTTGATTAAATATTTTATCATAATTACATAATTTTAAATAATTTTAAATTTGTTTCATTTCACTAAACAACAGGTCCAATATTTTGAAATGTATTAATAATCTTTAGAAATAAATTTCTTAATGTAAGAAACTGGAAAATGATTATCTAAATAAAATTGAAAATATATATTTACCTCCACCACTCAAAAAAAATGTTTCTACCTAGCCACATGAAGAATATATCCAATATCCATGAATCAATGCAAAGAAGAAAAAGAGTTCATATACTTTTTCTTCTTTGTCGCCAGCCTCAGACGACCTTAAAAAAAATCGTACAACACAGTAAAAAAAAATAAAACAAACATAATCGCAATTCACAATGTCTTTCGTCTTCCTCTCGATCGTTGCTGATCGAATGCATAGTATTGCAGAAACAAAAAAACACGTTTGTATTAAGTTTTTTCCCCATTCATTTCATTCTTATATCCTGAGTAACAGAGCAAGAGGAAAACATATGAGCGAGCACCCAAGAGAGAAAACTGTTTGCAAAAAGGGGGGTTCACATTATCAAATATGCTTGACAAGCATGGTTTGATTGACTCGAATTTGAAAATGTGAACGCTCCATCAAACGGCTTGTCAAGCATGTTTGATGGATATCAAAATATTTTGATATTTTGCTTGCTTGACAAACATATTTGAGAATATGAACGCATTCTTGTCAAACCAGGAGGAAATTTCATTCTAAAAAAAGTTGGCAACCTGTGCGCATCAAAAGAAAAGAACAGCCAGTAAGCGGAAATTGTGAATTTTGGAGGGAATTCTTTGAAATATATCGAAGTTAACCAATACCAGAAACATGGCAAATTAAAAGTGAAGACTATAAAAACAAAACAAAAGAAAATTTTGGACGCTTTTTTAGCCATTCCTTAGTCCAAATTCGTTTCCTCTTATTTTGTTGACTTTTTTTTTCTTCTTGGTCTTCTTTTAAAATTTGATCTATTACAAGAGCCGCAATCAAAACGTCCGCCATGGTTAAAATTAACAATTTTAACATGGTTAAAATAAACAGCCAGTTTGACAAATGTGAACGTAAAATGGCTTCAATCCATCAAACATCATCAAGCCATGCTTGTCAAACAAATTTGAGAATGTGAACCCCCCTAAAGACAAATAGCTTTCTTTCTCTGCTTTACTATGAACAGGCGAAGAGCTTTCTTGCCTGTTGATCGTCTGCCTGGTGTAAAAATAAATTGGGACATTTTTTTGCTACATCTGTACAGTTTATTATCTGTGGCCAAAGGTTAATTAAAGGGATTGAATTCCACCACCTTAAAAATAAAAATATAAATTTTTTTATTCGATTTCTACCTCTTCCGAGGAATTAATTTTTCGCACTCTTAATAGAATTTCAAATGAATTCCAAATTTGGAGATTTTTGATCACATTTCGAATAAAAGAGCCACCCTAATATAGATATATTTTCTTTTCAAAGCAAATACCACCGTGTAGAGTGAATGAAATACACAATTCCTTTAATGAATCAATAAACATTTATATTATATTATATAATATTTTACTTTATTAACAAACAACACAGAAACCACGCAAATAACAGCTGTGTGAAGCCAGAACCCAGAGCTCAAAATTTTGGGTCCAAATATATCAGAATCGTTTGTCCATCGTTTGTCCAGGCAAAATTTTCGTTTGTCCACCCCCAGGAAAAAAGTTATTAAGCTTTTCTATTTTATAGGAACACCCCCACAAATTAAAAATTGACCTCATGCCCGCAAATGATAACTTATATGGATGGGACATGGTGCATTCGTTTGTCCAGCAGCCGATACTGATTGTCGACCAAAAATTTTTACTTTCCCACCCTTAGTTCAAAAGTTATTCAACATTTCTTTTTTATAGGAACACCCCCACAAATTTAAAAGTCGTCTACCACCCACAATTCATAACTTAGGAGTATGGGACCAATTCCATTCGTTTGTCCACCGGCTGATTATGATTGTCCACCAAAAATTTTCGTTTGTCCACCCTTAGTTCAAAAGTTATTTAACATTTCTTTTTTATAGCAACTATCACAACCCTAAAAACCTTAAAAGTCGTCTACCACCCACAATTTTCAACTTAGAACGTTGAAACAAAAAGCCTTCGTTTGTCCAGCGGCTCATACTGATTGTCCACCAAAAATTTTCGTTTGTCCACCCTTAGGTCAAAAATTATTCAACTTTTCTATTTTATGGTACCCAACCCCAAAATTGAAAATTTCACTTAGCCGAATCGAACCTTTTGCAATCGTTTGTCCATCGTTTGCCCAGGCTAGAAAAAAAAATTAAAAAAATTTTTCGACCCCCCCTTCAAAAGTTATTCAACTTTTCTATTTTATAGCAACACCCCCAAAACTAAAAATTGACCTCATGCCCACAATTTTCAACTTAGAACGTCGAAACAAAAAGCCTTCGTTTGTCCAGCGGCCCATACTGATTGTCCACCAAAAATTTTCGTTTGTCCACCCTTAGGTCAAAAATTATTCAACTTTTCTATTTTATGGCACCCAACCCCAAAATTGAAAATTTCACTTAGCCGAATCGAACCTTTTGCAATCGTTTGTCCATCGTTTGTCCAGGCTAGAAAAAAAATAAAAACAATTTTTCGACCCCCCCTTCAAAAGTTATTCAACTTTTCTATTTTATAGCAACACCCCCAAAACTAAAAATTGACCTCATGCCCACAATTTTCAACTTAGAACGTCGAAACAAAAAGCCTTCGTTTGTCCAGCGGACCATACTGATTGTCCACCAAAAATTTTCGTTTGTCCACCCCAATGTCAAAAATTATTCAACCTTTTTATTTTATTATCAAGATTTTAGTTCAGACACAAACCATTTCATATAGTTCACACATTTAATGCAAAAAATGTTCGAACAAAATTTGCATTTTTTTTTTCAATAAAAAAAATGTTCGAACGAAAGAACCATGGGCATTTTGGGCCCACTATCCAACATTGCGCAACAATGATGAAACTTATATCATATGAAAGCATATGGAGAGCACTTTATTTAATTATATGGCAGCTAAATTGAAATCGAGCGCAAAAGTTGTGTTTTGGCACATTTTATAAAAAAAGTATTTAAATTACAAACAAAATTATTTAAAAAAAATGGCAACACTTACTTAAAAGTGTTTCACCTTTTCTGAAAGCCTGAAGTCTATTCTTTCATTTTATTTTTAAATCAACTTATTTGTGTAAATAGTTTTCCAAAAAATTACTTTCAAACTCAAAAAAAGATTTATTTTTATTTATTTAACAAGCCTGTTTGTTTGAGTTAAAATTCTTATAACTTTTAATCGAAGACTGTCATTGGTGAGTTTTATACCTTTTAAGAAACTTCAATATCATGGCAAATTTTTAAATCTAAAAATCAGTGTTGAGGCACATGATTTGTTTTCAGGATGCTCTTTTAAAAACTGAAGTAAGAAAAAGGTTTGAGCAAATTGGTGCAGGATATAAAAAATATTTTAATGCAGAAAATTAATCTTACTATCATACAATATTTATGTGAAACAAATTAAGAAAACCAAAAATCAGTTATGGATAGGGTAACCAAATAACTGGTTCAAAGTATGGGTTTTCCAAAATTTCCAAAAAACTGCCGTTACCCGGGTGATTGTGGCCTGGTTGGGTTACTTTGGCTTTTGAATGGAAACTTTTAAAAAAAAAAATTTAAATATGAAGGAGTTGTTTAATTTTTTTCAAACTTCTTTGCAAATATGTATAAATGAATGAATTAAAAAATGATCATACTAGCTTTATTTAATTAAAATTAGTAAATAAAATATAATAAAATTTATTTTTCTTAAAAATGTTAAAAAAAATCACCTGAAAATGTTGGATGGTTTTAATATATTGCAGAAATATGATTGTAAAATGATTTTAACTCCGATATATGTATTTTTTTTTAAATTTAATTCCCTTTATTCTACCCTTTGTAACTATTTTAAAAACAATAAATTTTATTTTTTTTATAATAAATGCCAAATGTTAGGGTGACTGACATTCATTAAATGTGCGAACTATATGAAATGGTTTGTGTCTGAACTAAATGCTTGATAATAAAATAAAAAGGTTGAATAATTTTTGACATTGGGGTGGACAAACGAAATTTTTGGTTGACAATCAGTATGGTCCGCTGGACAAACAAAGGCTTTTTGTTTCGACGTTCTAAGTTGAAAATTGTGGGCATGAGGTCAATTTTTAGTTTTGGGGGTGTTGCTATAAAATAGAAAAGTTGAATAACTTTTGGAAGGGGGGTCGAAAAATTTTTTTAATTTTTTTTCTAGCCTGGACAAACGATGGACAAATGATTGCAAAAGGTTCGATTCGGCTAAGTGAAATTTTCAATTTTGGGGTTGGGTACCATAAAATAGAAAAGTTGAATAATTTTTGACCTAAGGGTGGACAAACGAAAATTTTTGGTGGACAATCAGTATGGGCCGCTGGACAAACGAAGGCTTTTTGTTTCGACGTTCTAAGTTGAAAATTGTGGGCATGAGGTCAATTTTTAGTTTTGGGGGTGTTGCTATAAAATAGAAAAGTTGAATAACTTTTGAAGGGGGGGTCGAAAAATTTTTTTTATTTTTTTTCTAGCCTGGACAAACGATGGCAAAAGGTTCGATTCGGCTAAGTGAAATTTTCAATTTTGGGGTTGGGTGCCATAAAATAGAAAAGTTGAATAATTTTTGACCTAAGGGTGGACAAACGAAAATTTTTGGTGGACAATCAGTATGGGCCGCTGGACAAACGAAGGCTTTTTGTTTCGACGTTCTAAGTTGAAAATTGTGGGCATGAGGTCAATTTTTAGTTTTGGGGGTGTTGCTATAAAATAGAAAAGTTGAATAACTTTTGAAGGGGGGGTCGAAAAATTTTTTTTATTTTTTTTCTAGCCTGGACAAACGATGGCAAAAGGTTCGATTCGGCTAAGTGAAATTTTCAATTTTGGGGTTGTGTGCCATAAAATAGAAAAGTTGAATAATTTTTGACCTAAGGGTGGACAAACGAAAATTTTTGGTGGACAATCAGTATGGGCCGCTGGACAAACGAAGGCTTTTTGTTTCGACGTTCTAAGTTGAAAATTGTGGGCATGAGGTCAATTTTTAGTTTTGGGGGTGTTGCTATAAAATAGAAAAGTTGAATAACTTTTGAAGGGGGGTCGAAAAATTTTTTAAATTTTTTTTTCTAGCCTGGACAAACGATGGACAAACGATTGCAAAAGGTTCGATTCGGCTAAGTGAAATTTTCAATTTTGGGGTTGGGTGCCATAAAATAGAAAAGTTGAATAATTTTTGACCTAAGGGTGGACAAACGAAAATTTTTGGTGGACAATCAGTATGAGCCGCTGGACAAACGAAGGCTTTTTGTTTCAACGTTCTAAGTTGAAAATTGTGGGTGGTAGACGACTTTTAAGGTTTTTAGGGTTGTGATAGTTGCTATAAAAAAGAAATGTTAAATAACTTTTGAACTAAGGGTGGACAAACGAAAATTTTTGGTGGACAATCATAATCAGCCGGTGGACAAACGAATGGAATTGGTCCCATACTCCTAAGTTATGAATTGTGGGTGGTAGACGACTTTTAAATTTGTGGGGGTGTTCCTATAAAAAAGAAATGTTGAATAACTTTTGAACTAAGGGTGGGAAAGTAAAAATTTTTGGTCGACAATCAGTATCGGCTGCTGGACAAACGAATGCACCATGTCCCATCCATATAAGTTATCATTTGCGGGCATGAGGTCAATTTTTAATTTGTGGGGGTGTTCCTATAAAAAAGAAAAGCTTAATAACTTTTTTCCTGGGGGTGGACAAACGAAAATTTTGCCTGGACAAACGTGGACAAACGATGGACAAACGATTCTGATATATTTGGACCCAAAATTTTGAGCTCGGGGTTCTGGCTTCACACAGCTGCAAATAACAATAATCTAAATAATATTAGGAGAAAATAAAACGAATCCAATCGGCCGCGCAACAGAATTGTTTTTTTTTTTTTTTGAACAGCTGAGATTAGTTTGTCAGTTTTGGGAGTAAAACGTAATAGATTTCCTCTTTTTGGTACTTTATTTAACACAAGCCCTATATACAGTGTAGGGAAATGTTTTATAAATGGGAATTTTTGCAACGTTACATAGTGGCTATATATAACCTTATGCAGTGAATATTTATTCATCTGTTTAGCGAAATCTAATAAATGAGACTGTCAATGTATAAACAGGTAGATTTTTTATTTTCTAAATAAAAACTTAATAAATTAAATTAAAATATATTTTTTAATTAATAAAAGATAATTCACTTACTTAACAGCACGACATGTAAAGAAAACGATTCGTTTAAGTTTCTTATTATAAAAGAAATAATTGAAGGACCACAAGCATCCAGGTTCTCCAAATGGATCCGAGCTTAAATCTGGATTATAGCTATAAATGTCGCATTCAGCTATATTGATTTCATCATCAATAGCTGACCATAAGGACTGACGAAGCAATTGATATTGATCTCCAGCAAGTGCAGACAAATTTGAATGCACTGAATTCATGACCCAATGAACGGATGGTTCCTTGCTAAATTCATGTGACTGGAAAGAAAATAAAAACATTTTATGGTTTAATAAAACTATTGTAAAGAAAAAAATTATTATTGATTATTAAATTTCACCACAATGTATATATCGCACCCTTAGAATGAAAGTGACGCACCCTGCAGCGGTATTGGACACAAAATTGTTGGTTGGTGTTAAATGGAAACGGTTTATAACTCTAAAATAATTTACTCAAATGTAATCGAAAAGAGGAACTTACTTCGGGTAAGACAACTTGAGTTGCCAAACATGGCGGCCTCCTATGTTGAGACCCTGTAATCATGATGGAAGAGCAGTCCATGTACTATATGGTCTAAGTATAGTGCACAAACTTCAAGCAAACCAGAATCAAGAAAGTTTATGATGCGTATTTGCTGATGTATTGCATCAGAATCGCAACTAAGCAAATATTTGATGTTTATGAATTTACACTATATTACATAATAAAACGATGTAAACATTGAATTTTTCGTTTCCAACCTTAATTAAGAAGAATAAAAAATCATCTGATTCAAATTAATCTAAATTAACTGCCGTCGTCAATTTCATCGCCGCCTAAGATTATTAGGTCTGATCCTAAAATTTCTCGCACTAAAAGTTGTTCAAATGTCAAAATTGATGAGTGGAGATCTTAGAAGAAGAAATAGAAGAACGGGAATATCGAGGAAAAAGTGAAGAATTTTTCAAAATAATGTGAGTTACACAAACACAAATGCATTTACACAGAGAAGGCGTGCAGTTAGACAGCTAAGTCCTGTGGCGCCCAAAGCAATGTTTAGCTTTTTTTTTGAGGCATGTGCTCTGAGATTTTAAATTGTTAAAATAGTAATAAAAGCTTAGTAAATTAAATAAACAAGTGAAATAAAAGTAAATAAATTGTAAACATGCCATACTTCATTAAAAAAATATGAAACTACATGCGGTTCTGCGTTAAATCCTGTAAAAACACCTACAATAAGCAGTGTAATTTTTGTTAATTTCACAGGTAAGCTGAGTCTGATATTCCACATAAAGTTATTAAAATTACTCTACACTACGGGCGCCTAAGAGTATTTCAATTTTGACAGATCGGGTTCAGATAATTCTGGTGATTGAAGTATATTCTTATTTTCAACTAATTTGCTTTTTATAACAAAATACTACGAAATATCCAATGAAAAGTATTCTAAGATTATGTAGTTACTTAAAAAACATCACTTCACATTACTTTATGTGGAATTTGAGAGAAAAATTGTAAATGTGTTTTTTACACGATTTAACGCAGCACTGTATGTTGTTTCATATTTTTTTTTTAAATTAATGCGAGTATTCACCGTGACTTTTATTTCAATTTTTTATTTAGTATTTTCACTATTTTAACGTATTAAAATCTCGAAACACTTTGCTCTAGCTCGGCAAAATGACACATCGGGTTTTTTTTTTAATTTAATGCTTCACTCACATACACGCAACGTCGTAAGTTTACAAATTGTGTAAAACGATAAGTTTACATAAAAGTTTGCATAAACGCCCTTTTAATTCATTTGGTTAAATACTGTGTAATTTATTTATTTGGTATTATCTATCAAGTACATTAACTTTCTTAGATTCAATATAATATATATAATTGAATCAGCTGTTCGTTAAACGTCAAATATTAAACTTTTAAATATGTATACAAATTATAGAAATCAACAGCCGTCGTTGAGTAAAGACGTGTTTTTCTTTTCGCTCCATTCTTTTTGTTATTAAAACCCTAACCAACCTCAATTTTTTTTTTTTTTTTTTTTTAAATTCGCGACCCCAATTCTCAATTAAATAAAATTTATTTCGCTTATCTGACCCCCATTCGTTTTGTTTGCCTTCTCCTCTCTAAGTGTGCCATAGAACAATTACCAATAATGTCAAAGTGCTGCGCATGCAAAAATATAATCGACGCGAATGCAGATCGTATTGCGTGTGGTGGTCTCTGCCGTATGCCATTCCACCTGGCTTGTATTGGACTTAGTAAACGTTCATTAATCTATATGAATGAATACACTACGCGTTTTGTATTTTATTGTGACGAGTGTAGGGAAATAACCTTGTCCCACATTCTTTTAGCCATTAAGTGTAATAATGACTTAATGACTCAATCATTTCGGCTCTAAACAAAACAATAATAAGTGTCGTCACATTTGTAACGAATTATCAAAAATTGATGAGATTACAAAATGCTTTGACGATTTACATACATGTAGTTTAGACCTTTCTCGCGTTGTGAAATCAAACTTTATTGAACTTAATAAAAAAATGTCCGGTCTTATTGACCGGACTCTTAGAATACTTTGACTTTTCGTCGATTTTCTATCTTTCAAATCTGGGTTAGGTAAAAGCTTAAAAGAAATTTCGACTACGTTAAAAAACTTAAATTTAACTGACCCTATTGATTCCTTACGCGAAGAAATAAATAATTCTGCGAAAAACATTTCTTCGCAATTCAAAAAATCTCAAACTACTATTGATCTTACACAACTCTCAGTTATCGGTGACGCGATTCAATTTATCTCGAACAACACCATTGAACTTGCGGCGACCAGAGATAGTGTTAACGAATTGATTGATAGCCTTAAAGTCGCAAACAATAACTTGATCGTCTCCCGTGTTGACCTCAATACAAGCATTGACTCTCGTGATTTCTGTAATAACTCTACACTGCATGATGAGTTACGTGAAATTTGTGCACCCCCTTCCATTCCACTCACATCGACCTCCTCCACTCGAACCCAAACAAACGTCTCCAATGCAACCACTCCGGCTAAAAAGCAAGCTGACACTATAGGAACCACCATTTTGGATAAATTGGAAGTTGAAGTATCTGATTCCACAACCCCTA
The DNA here is from genome assembly GCA_929447395.1 of Epistrophe grossulariae. NCBI lineage: Eukaryota > Metazoa > Arthropoda > Insecta > Diptera > Syrphidae > Epistrophe > Epistrophe grossulariae. Next base: position 58,176,276 of record OV839566.1, on the reverse strand, counting down.
AAAAAACCGAAAGCCCTACTAAACCTGAAAGTTTTACCGAACCCGTTAACTCATCGCTTTCTTCCTGTGATCCCGGACTGCCCATTGAGATCGTGAAATATATAATCAAAGGCTTACCTAATCTAATTGACGCACGATGGCTGTCTAGCTAGTTCTTTTAAAACTACAAAATCCATGTATCACGTATCAAGAAGATTTCTCCTCTGAAGCGTTACTCCACCTTTATCGTCTACCTGCCCAAGAAATATGACTGGATGTTTTTCTCCCCTGGATCCTATATTAACTCCTTCAATGGTGTGGAGTTTCCCGGCTTAAAGATAATAATTCTAAATTACTTATTAACTGACCAGCTAGACCCGATCCTAACTGGCAACTCAAAATTGGTAGATATCCCAACTTTAATAACGTTTATCCTTTTCTCTCTAACAACACCTTAAGTGTAACTCCTCCTTCTTGCTCTCCTAAACTTTCGCAATTTACAGTTCCAAATAATGCTCCACCTTCCTTATCCCCCTCAAATCATAATGTAAATCCAATCCCCACTCCAACTTCATCCTACTTAAACAACAATTCGTCTGCCCCTAAATATACCAACTTCATTTACTCACACATTCTAAATCCCTCTAAACCTTCTTCCACGGTCCAGTCTCATCTCATTCTAATCCCTCCGCAGCATCATATTCCTCTTCCACCTCCACCTCGACCACCACCATTACCACCACCACTACCACCACCACTTCCACCACCAATACCAGCACCAATATCACCAACAATACCGCATCCAAACGTGTTTCTTTTGACCTGACTCCAATATCTGTCCCTATCTCCTCATCTTTTTCCACACCTACAGATCTTTTCTCTTCTGATACTCTTCCGTCATCTGTACCAGCCTCATCCTTTTGCACCTCTGTTTCCACACAACCTTCATTTCTCGATCCTTTATTCCCCCTGTAGTTAATCTCAAAACTTATGACAACGTTCCGTTATATCTGGCTTACCTACATGATAAACCTGAAAGTATATGTATCGATGGTAAAATAAAAACCAACCTTGAGCTTTCCTTCCGATTTCCTTGCCTTTTGAAAAAATCTTTATACAATACCATGAATGTTTTAACTTATCTCCTCTCCAAGTATCTAATGACCTCTTGGCTTACGCCAATTATCTAAACTCTGGACGAATATCACATCTTCAAAGATCTCAAGCAACCCACAACAATTTTTTTCGTCGTTAACAAATTCTCCTCGTCGCAGCCGATCCTTGACCCCACCCCTCTTCATCCATACAAGAATGATACTCCTCTATGCTTTTCAATTTATTATCAAAATGTTCGGGGACTTCCAACTGAAACCACGGAAGTATACCTCAATTCTCAAAAACTTCCTTATAACGTTTTTGCTCTTACTGAAACTAATCTCTCCCAAGACATTGTAAGTAATGAACTCTTTACATCTGACTATAACGTTTTTCGAAAGGATACTCTAGTCTCTGAATCTTCTAACTCTAATGTTGATTCATCCAACTTTACCAATTCAGGACATGGTGTCCTTTTAGCACTTCACTCAGATTTTGACTCATCGTTAGTAAATATTCCTAATATTTCTAATCTTGAACTTGTATGTGTAAAAATTAACTTGAATAAACGTTTTCTTTACATCTTATGCTGCTATATACCCCCATCCCAACCTACAATTCAATATCAGCTGCTTGTAGATGCAGTTGATTTCATTGTTGATTCTATCAACCCTGAAGACGATGTCATTCTTGTTGGTGACTTTAATTTACCTCATTGAGTTTGGTCAGAATCTGAGAATGAGATTTATTTCATTGCAACAAATGCCACTTCCGAGAAAGAAGTTTTATTCACTGACCGACTCCATGCTTCTTGCCTTGTTCAGATGAGTGATATCAAAAATAATCTTGGAAGACAACTTGACTTGATTTTCACGTCTGACGCAGACAACACTGTTGTAACCAATAGTAGTCTCCTCCTCTCCAAACTTGACAACTATCACCCCCCCATTTGTATTAATTTCGCGTATGTTAGCGAACATCGTAATACTGATATTTTAACGCAGCTGAAATTTAATTTTCGTAAAGCTAACTTTGACGAACTCAATGATCTCATTGGAAGAATAAACTTTAACTTCATCTCCGATGAATCTTTTCACATTGATTTAGTGATCGAAACCTTTTACACCCACATCTTCAACTGTTTTTCTAATTCAGTCCCTGTTTTACTTCAAAAAAAACTTCACATCTTCTCCTCCGTGGTATAATAAAGAACTTCGCTCACTGCGTAACCTACGTAACAAACTTTGGCAAAAGTTTTTGAAGTCGAGGTCTAATTTGGACCTTTCTAATTATCTCTCATCTTACAACAACTTCTCGGCATTATGCGACTCTCTATACTCCAACTATATCCACCAAATGGTCCAAACGATCTTATTTCCAACCCAAAAAAGTTTTACCAGTTTATTAATTCCAAAAAGAAATCTGATGGATATCCTTCCGCGTTAATACTCCGTGAATCTTTGTTTGCTGACCCTAATACCTTTTCGCAGATTTTTTTAGCGAAGCAATTTCTTTTAACAATACCGATGTGGATTTGAACTATTTTAATTATTTGAACAATTGTCCTCATGCCACCTTCACTGACATCAACATTTCCCTATCTTCAGTCGTGAGTAAAATTAATCAGTTGAAAGATGATTTTTCCCTGATCCGGATGGTCTCCCAGCAATCGTTCTTAAAAATGTATTGATAAATTAGCACACCCTCTTACCGCGCTCTTCCACCTCTCAATTGTTAATGTTTATTTTCCTAAGTTGTGGAAAGATTCTTTCATTATCCCTGTTCACAAAAAAGGCTACAAAAAGTGACATTTACAACTACAGACCCATTGCCAAACTCTCTTGTATACCTAAACTCTTTGAAAGTATAGTTTACGAGTCGTTGTTGGTTCATTGCAAATCAATTTTTTCGCCTCAGCAGCATGGGTTCTTGAAAGGTAGATCCACAAAAACTAACCTGACTGAATTCGTTTCTAAGACACTTTCTGCCTTAGAAAAAGGTATAGAAGTTGACGCCATTGCAACAGATTTCAGTAAGGCATTTGACAAAATTTCCCACAATATCATTCTCTTTAAACTAAAAAAAATTGGTTTTCCTCATTTGTTCATGTCTTGGATTCAATCATACCTAGTTGGCCGTCAGTATCGAGTGCTTTTCAGAGCGAGTGTCTCCAAACCTATCCATGCATTATCTGGTGTACCTCAGGGAATCCATTTGGGACCACTTATCTTTCTTTTGACTATTAATGATGTTGAGCTGATTTTATCTCAATCTGACTTGGAAATTTACGCTGACGATATGAGGATTTCAAAACAAATCTTCAGCACTGACGACACACGAATGTTGCAAACAGACTTAAATAACTTTTTTACTTGGTGTCAAAAAAACTTTCTTGAGCTTAACATTAAGAAATGTCAAGCTATAACTTTTACTCGTAAGCGCCCCCCTTGTCCCAAAGACAATACTCGATTAACGGTGTGCCTGTTCTTACAGTAACCTCCATTCGCGACCTGGTAGTCATTTGTGACACTCAACTCACTCGCTCCCACTACGACAGCATTATTAGCAAAGCCAACTCAACTCTCGGCTTTGTAAAACGCTGGTCAAAAGAATTTTCTTGCCCCTATGTCACTAAATCCCTTTATATGACATTCGTCAGACCTCTCTTAGAATATGACTCCCAAGTCTGGTCACCTTATCACCAAGTTCATATAGAACGTATTGAAGCCGTCCAGCGCAGATTTTTAAGCTTCGCTTTACGTGGTCTTGGCTGGGATGACCCTTTTAACCTTCCTCCTTATGAAGACCGCCTTAAACTCTTGAACCTTCAATTCCTCAATTTACGCCTAACCTAACCTAACCTATGGTATAAACGAGCCTTTAACTCGAATGCTACGTAAGGCCAATACCTTAAATACCTTCAACCCCAACATAAGTAAACCGGCTTTAAAACAAGCTATCATTAACTCATCTTTCTTTTAGTTCTTTTTTCCCACTTAGGACATCTCTACCTTTATATGTTTAAGTTTAGTTTTAAGAAATTATGTATAGTTTTTAAGTCCAGCTTGTATTAAGCTTATAATAAATTAACGTGTTCAGATTTCGGAGTTATTTTAGATTGGATAACCTCTCCCAAACCAACTTGAAATCGGAGCCGAATGTCTCGGAACGGAAAAAAAATGTAGGATACACGACAAAAGTCAGGTTTTTTTTAAAGTCTGACGGGAATAAGATGAAAAAACGATTTCGGGATTAAATTTAGAACTGTAATAGTCGCAAACTCATGGCAGTGATCGAACGAAAATGAGCGAATACAAGAAAAATCATATGGCACGCCTTCAGTTTAGTTCCCTTTCGTTTTCGGTAGTAAAAGTTGCCCCGAGCTCAACTCAACTGAAATTTGGTGAAAGAGGAATCAAAAAAAATAAATGGTTCCTTTCACTTCGATCACAATTCGGAAAGCATATAACAAATACAAGTTGAAGAATTTACTTTTGTTTATCCATATGGCCCATTATATAGATTTGTGTAAATTAACAATGCTGATCAATAATAGTCATCACGTCCTAATTGTTTTGCTTTGTATAAACTACGTTTTTATTCACAACTTTTATCGCCAACTGATCTCAATATGATAGTTACAGAACACGGGCAGAGTTTTTTTTTAAGTTCTCTGTCCATTAAAATAGTGCTAAGTTTTCTACTTGGCTGATGTATTTCAGTAGTATAGTATATAGAATTTGTATTATTAAAAAAAAACCTTTTTATATAAACAAGCCTGGCCCTGGGCTAAAAACAAAACTTCCAATTTAATGATTAGGAATTCTAGTCTTGTTGGATATAGTTCACACTAGGTATTCGTCACGAAATCTATGTAAGATGAACTGAACTTAGCAAAAATTGCGTATTGACAAAGGCCCTCACTAGTCAACTGATGAGTTCAAGTGAGATCGCCGAGACGAAACGCCAATTTTTGTAGGACTTAAAGACCGTTAAAAGCTATTTTCAATCAATAATGCAACAAAGGCCATTAAAATAGTGCTAAGTCTTCTACTTGGCTGATGTATTTCAGTAGTATAGTATATAGAATTTGTATTATTAAAAAAAAACCTTCTTATAATGACGTTTCGTTAAGTTAATCAACAAAATTTTGGGTAATTTATCCAGTAAAATCCTTGGAGAATTTTCAAATTGTGTAATTCATTCCTCATACAAAATTTGACAGTTCATTAACCAAATGGTAAACTTATCCAGTGTTTTACATCATTGCGTGGATACCCTTACTGTATAATATGTGATATACATACGGTGACCATCCGTTCATTATATATATGAACAGTTATGTATTTGAAGACGATGTTCATTAAGAATTATTTGTTATACAAAAACACATAAATGTTCTGTATTTCAGAGGTTGTTCATTATTTATTCTGTATTTCGTTCTAATTCTTAAAAGTAATAAAATAAATATTAAAGCAAAATTCAATGACAAAAAAAAATAATAATGCAAGTGCCTTAACCGATTGAAAGAACGAACAAGACATCTAGTACAATTTTATTTTGTCAAATGCTCCTACAGAGTTTTTTTCTATTATAAATAACATTTGGACAAATTAAAAAACCCTGATGCAGGTCGAAACTGTAAAATATTTTTTGATAACTAAATACAATTACGAACTCAGTTGTTTAGAGTTTAAAGAATAATTTAGAAAAATCCAGAACTGTGAAAAAGTGAAGGAAATTTACCCTTCAGAAAAATATCAAAATCCGTAAAAATGATCTATGTTAAATTAGTTTTTAAGTTTTTATATTTTTTTTTGTAAGACTTTTTATCTAAGTTATTTCTTTTTTAAGTTTAAGTTTGATGCAAACAAAGACTGAATTTGTGTACCTTCTCTTTTTAAGTTAAGGAATTTTTCTGTAGATATTTTTTTTTAAATTAAATGGAATAATTTAAAATTGAATTTTGTTTCTTTCTTCACTTGTTCATTATTTGCAATTTTAAAATATGGTCAATGTAGATATACACCTCTTTCTTATCTTTTTATTCTAAGGTGGAGATGAAATGCTCTCTAAGAGAAAGAAAACTGAAAAAATATCTGAAATGGTTTTCGCACTAATTTGGACTACTTTTTAAACGTCAAAAAATATATTCTACTAGAGTTGCCGTACATCTTTGATAAATCTATCCAAGAATCACATCCCAAGATTATAAAATGTTAGCAGAGAATAAACGTACCAGCTTACATAAAGTTTATTAATATACAAACGAACAAATCTTTGATTATAAATTAAATTATTACACTTTTCTTCAAGTAGCATTATTGTTCGGCACGTAAAGAATGGCCAAAAGAACAAGTTCAAAGAACTTACCAATGCTGCCCAGAATTAACCACCAGCAAGCACAGCCAACAGCGACCACAGCAACAAGACATCCAACAACCCCAGCAACAAATCGTCCACAGAGCGAAAATGATGATTTTGATGGTTTTTTTTTTGTTTCTTTTCCTTTTAGTTTCTTATAATTTCACATTAATAGTTTTAATTAATAATTTAATAGTTTTAATTAGGTTTAAGTGCAAAATGCGTGAATATTAAGGTTAATTTTAAGTTGAAAAGAGGGAAAGCCGACTCCCCGAAATGCCAATGTAGTATGATTTTAAAATGGCTTCTTCTCCATCGATGAAGGCAACCAATAACCAGTCTTATCACAATACTGGGAAATGGGCTGCGTTCACCGGTGGAGGAAAACACAAGAGTCGGGTGGTTTACACATATTACAACTGCCCGCTAAGTGGTTTGGGTTCGCATTGTAATAAGTTGCGGACAGTCGAAATATGCATAAACATTACGCCCCCCCTTGGCGAGATGCTGCCAAAAAGTTAAACTAGGAATGAAAAAGTCCGTCGGCACCGGGGTGTACATTTACAACACATCCCAGACGCCATCCTGTCGAGGGTAAATTCTCATTTTTTATCACGACTAAGTATTTATTTTGATATCTTCTTGTGGGGATTGCCATTTATGTCTTTGATGAAGTTTTTTTTAGATATTCGTCTTTCCAACGACGCACAATGGGACAAGATACCCCGAAAACTGGAATTAATTCATTTGTTGTATTGTGAGAGCTGAATTATTTTTTTTTTATTTAAGAACCGATTACGAATACTGGAAGAAACATATTTCCACTTCTATATTTATCATTATACTTAGATAATCACGATTATGTCCATTTTTCTTTGAACCTAGACGAAATTGTTAATGTAAATTTTGCCCAATCCGCATTTAGTATAACACATGTTTTTTTTGTTGCAATGTGTAAGGTGCATCAGTTTGAGTATACAAAATGATTTTCGGGGTCGTACCCCACCCCATTTGGCGGGTGGGTGGTGTAATAGGGTATTCGCCATATCTAGAGAACCATTAGTCCCTCAAACAAGAACTTACCTCTGTTTTGTAGATAATTAAATTCTCTACAAATTTGGTATACATATTTTTTTCCGAGAAATCGCAAATAGAAAAGATATAACTAAAAATAGACTATCGTTTTCAAAAAAATATCCTTTAGCTGTTTTGATTGATTAAATGACGAAACGTTTGTATATTTTTAACTATAACTTTTTTATATTCGATTTCTCGGTAAAAGTTTATATACCAAAATTGTAGAGAATTTAATTTTTTATAAAACCAAAGTAAAATTTAGTTTTTGGGACTTATGGTTCTCTAGATATAGCAAATACATTTCTACACCCCCCAAATGGGGAGGGCCACAACCCCCAAAATCATTTTATATACTCATATTGATGCACACTTTACATAACCAAGAAAAAAAAACTTTTCCTCTACTAAATGCGAGGTTTGAGCAAAATTTGTAACATTTAAATGGACTGTAAGGTGGTAGTAAAAAAAAAATAATAATAATAAAAAATGGAGCACGTATGAACACCTGTTCTTTTAGGAACTACGTAGACAATATGTCAAATTACATAAAAATACCAAAATCTGGATGTGAAACGTGTGGAAGTTAACTTTAAGCTTAAGCTTTCAAAAAAGAACTTAATTAGGACTTATATATTTTACACACCCGACTTTTGATACAAAATTGAAAAAAATACTTCCAGGATTTTTAATTTCTTATTAAAATATTAAATAACACACCTGACGCTGTCGATTCCATGTTCAAACTTAATTTTACCTTAATTTTTAAGAAAACCAACACTTTTTGTCAACCTTGCAAATCACAATTGAAAGAGAACTAAAGTGGTTACTTCAAGTGTACGCTTTGGAGTGGGAAATCAGTATAAAATTAGCGCGGTTTAGATGCACTGGAATATTTTATAACGGAATAGCAACAAATAAAACTCATGTGTTTCGTTTCATTTTTTGAATTAATTTCGACTCTGCCATATAGGTCGCCCCACTGTGCGACGGCAGAACTGTTGTTGCAGGTCTTTTACTTTTTCCCAACGATTTATTAAAGACAAACTGGCATCGGCAAAATTAGGTTCAGGAAATGCTAAAAGAGGCCCTCCGCGTAAAAAATGCCCGGGCGTTAAGGCCAATAAATCAGAAGGATTATTGGAAATAGATGAGATTGGACGAGAGTTTAAACACACTTCAATGCGAGCTAAAATAGTAGAAAATTCTTCAAACGTGAACTTCGAACTGTCCCCCAGTTTCCTCAAATGGGTTTTTAAACTTTTAACCCCAGCCTCCCATAGGCCGCCCATGTGAGGTGCACCCGGTGGGATAAAATTCCATTTAATACCTTGAATTCCATAAGTGGCTCTAGTTTCCTGAGGAATGCAAGCTACAAATTTTTTAAAATCCTTTCGGAATGTGGCATCAGCCCCTACAAAATTGGTACCGTTGTCAGAAAAATCTTCCTTCGGTAGTCCGCGGCGTGCAATGAATCTTGCAAACGCAGCCAAAAAAGCTTCAGTCGATAAGTCGCTTACTGCTTCGAGGTGAATAGCCTTCGTAGAGAAACAGACGAACACACAGACATAACCTTTCGTTATACGACAGTTTCTTGCGTTAAAGCTTTTTATTACGAATGGGCCAGCGATATCAATGCCTGAAATAGTGAAAGGGGGGGGAAAAGTGGATCTCTCTGGAGGTAAAGCAGCCATTATTTGCTTACTTAATACGTGAAATAATAAGTGAAAGTGTTTAAGGTTTATATTGATAATGCCAGTTATTGCCATTTAAATTCAGTAAAAACACACTTTTCGATTGTGATGATTTAAGTTTAAATGTTCTTGACAAGTTTTGCCTGATGATGAGCATAATCATGCTCGAAACGTCGCTTAATAATTAACATCTTTCATTTGACCTAAAGCCCACTAAACTAAATCATATTGTTAAATACAAAGGTCACTAAAATAATCATTTACTTACTTAATACCTTTTGAGCAATAATACAGGTTTTACAACGCGCGCCGTATGCAGGATTTTATAAGATTTTTAAGTTTGGGGATCAAATAGTTCTGTCTCACGAGTCGAAGAATCAAGGAATTACCACCATACAATGCAATGTCATGGATAAATTGCGTAAGGAGATAAGAAAATCTAGATTTATAAGGCAGAATGAGAGGGTGTCGCTCATTATAAGAGAGATCGGATTGAGATAGTCGACCGTTGACCCTAAGCAGATGATTAGAGTCTACGAATGGTTTAAGCGATGGGATAGAGCTTTTAGAGTGAATTGATTTACCTTCCATAAGAAGGGAATATTCTTTGGAATAATACAGTTTTTGCGACACAAGTGTTAAACGATTCTTAACAAATCCCATTTCTTGAGAAGTAATGTCATGGGAGTCATAGTGATGACTTTCCTGTTTTGAGAATTTAAAGTAGAATCGGAAAATGTATGACATGCATTGCGCGAGGTAACGATGAGAAACGATCAAGAATGTCTTCTGGACCTTCTTGGACTACGAAAGAGACGACTGCTCTTTGTTCGAGATCTTCGTCGCATGGGTTTAGCCCCATGGTGGTGTTTCGGGCCATTAAGATTTTGATTGGCATAGACTATCGTTTTCAAAAAAATATCCTTTAGCTGTTTTGATTGATTAAATGACGAAACGTTTGTATATTTTTAACTATAACTTTTTTATATTCGATTTCTCGGTAAAAGTTTGTATACCAAAATTGTAGAGAATTTAATTTTCTATAAAACCAAAGTAAAATTTAGTTTTTGGGACTTATGGTTCTCTAGATATAGCAAATACATTTCTACACCCCCCAAATGGGGAGGGCCACAACCCCCAAAATCATTTTATATACTCATATTGATGCACACTTTACATAACCAAGAAAAAAAAACTTTTCCTCTACTAAATGCGAGGTTTGAGCAAAATTTGTAACATTTAAATGGACTGTAAGGTGGTAGTAAAAAAAAAATAATAATAATAAAAAATGGAGCACGTATGAACACCTGTTCTTTTAGGAACTACGTAGACAATATGTCAAATTACATAAAAATACCAAAATCTGGATGTGAAACGTGTGGAAGTTAACTTTAAGCTTAAGCTTTCAAAAAAGAACTTAATTAGGACTTATATATTTTACACACCCGACTTTTGATACAAAATTGAACAAAATACTTCCAGGATTTTTAATTTCTTATTAAAATATTAAATAACACACCTGACGCTGTCGATTCCATGTTCAAACTTAATTTTACCTTAATTTTTAAGAAAACCAACACTTTTTGTCAACCTTGCAAATCACAATTGAAAGAGAACTAAAGTGGTTACTTCAAGTGTACGCTTTGGAGTGGGAAATCAGTATAAAATTAGCGCGGTTTAGATGCACTGGAATATTTTATAACGGAATAGCAACAAATAAAACTCATGTGTTTCGTTTCATTTTTTGAATTAATTTCGACTCTGCCATATAGGTCGCCCCACTGTGCGACGGCAGAACTGTTGTTGCAGGTCTTTTACTTTTTCCCAACGATTTATTAAAGACAAACTGGCATCGGCAAAATTAGGTTCAGGAAATGCTAAAAGAGGCCCTCCGCGTAAAAAATGCCCGGGCGTTAAGGCCAATAAATCAGAAGGATTATTGGAAATAGATGAGATTGGACGAGAGTTTAAACACACTTCAATGCGAGCTAAAATAGTAGAAAATTCTTCAAACGTGAACTTCGAACTGTCCCCCAGTTTCCTCAAATGGGTTTTTAAACTTTTAACCCCAGCCTCCCATAGGCCGCCCATGTGAGGTGCACCCGGTGGGATAAAATTCCATTTAATACCTTGAATTCCATAAGTGGATCTAGTTTCCTGAGCAGTGTTGCCATGTTGGCATTATTAATGCTAGATCTAGCATTAAAGACGAGTAAAAAGCATTATGAAATTTGAAAATTATGCCGAATGCTTTTTTAGCATTATCCGATTTTTTTTGGCATTCTTGAATGCCATTTTTTGGCATTCTTGAATGCCAAAAGTTGATTTTCAATCATTGATTCATATACATGAAAAAAATATTTTCAAAATAATATATTTTAAAATTTGTTTGCAAAATATGCGCATTATTGTGATCTAACCTTAATAATGTCATATTGAACTCAGACAAAAAAAATGGTGGAATTTAAAAACTGAGTATATTTTCGCAATAAAATGATCTACAAAAAACATCTTGAATGTTTTTCAATAAAACTGCTAGAAAAAAAGTTATAACCTGCACTCTACACATATTAAAAAAAACGTTGTCCTATACTAAATGCAAGGTCAATGTAACAATATGAAATATCCAGAAATATAATCGAAGAAGTCGGAGGCTCAGTCAATTATGAGAAAAGAAGTCAAGAAGATATCTATGACGACCTTTGGGTTGACGCATCAAGTACCTTTTTTATTTCCAAAAGCTATGAATTTAAAATGTGATATAAATGACGTCTGACTGAATTAAAATACTAACATATGTACCTAAACGTAAAAACAGAAATATTTTTTTAAATAATATTATTTCAATATATTTAAATAAGATTTCTTTTTTTTATAGCATTTATGATACTTATTTGCATTATTACAAAGTTTTGTTCTTTTAATCATTGAAATATAAGATTGTAAGAGGGAAAATTTTCTACGAATGGATTTTAAAATCTAGCATTCTGTTTTTTGAGCTCCCATACGATTTAGCATTATGGAATTTGAAATCTAGCATAATGAAATTTGAGATTATGGCAACACTGTTCCTGAGGAATGCAAGCTACAAATTTTTTAAAATCCTTTCGGAATGTGGCATCAGCCCCTACAAAATTGGTACCGTTGTCAGAAAAATCTTCCTTCGGTAGTCCGCGGCGTGCAATGAATCTTGCAAACGCAGCCAAAAAAGCTTCAGTCGATAAGTCGCTTACTGCTTCGAGGTGAATAGCCTTCGTAGAGAAACAGACGAACACACAGACATAACCTTTCGTTATACGACAGTTTCTTGCGTTAAAGCTTTTTATTACGAATGGGCCAGCGATATCAATGCCTGAAATAGTGAAAGGGGGGGGAAAAGTGGATCTCTCTGGAGGTAAAGCAGCCATTATTTGCTTACTTAATACGTGAAATAATAAGTGAAAGTGTTTAAGGTTTATATTGATAATGCCAGTTATTGCCATTTAAATTCAGTAAAAACACACTTTTCGATTGTGATGATTTAAGTTTAAATGTTCTTGACAAGTTTTGCCTGATGATGAGCATAATCATGCTCGAAACGTCGCTTAATAATTAACATCTTTCATTTGACCTAAAGCCCACTAAACTAAATCATATTGTTAAATACAAAGGTCACTAAAATAATCATTTACTTACTTAATACCTTTTGAGCAATAATACAGGTTTTACAACGCACGCCGTATGCAGGATTTTATAAGATTTTTAAGTTTGGGGATCAAATAGTTCTGTCTCACGAGTCGAAGAATCAAGGAATTACCACCATACAATGCAATGTCATGGATAAATTGCGTAAGGAGATAAGAAAATCTAGATTTATAAGGCAGAATGAGAGGGTGTCGCTCATTATAAGAGAGATCGGATTGAGATAGTCGACCGTTGACCCTAAGCAGATGATTAGAGTCTACGAATGGTTTAAGCGATGGGATAGAGCTTTTAGAGTGAATTGATTTACCTTCCATAAGAAGGGAATATTCTTTGGAATAATACAGTTTTTGCGACACAAGTGTTAAACGATTCTTAACAAATCCCATTTCTTGAGAAGTAATGTCATGGGAGTCATAGTGATGACTTTCCTGTTTTGAGAATTTAAAGTAGAATCGGAAAATGTATGACATGCATTGCGCGAGGTAACGATGAGAAACGATCAAGAATGTCTTCTGGACCTTCTTGGACTACGAAAGAGACGACTGCTCTTTGTTCGAGATCTTCGTCGCATGGGTTTAGCCCCATGGTGGTGTTTCGGGCCATTAAGATTTTGATTGGCATAGTCACCAAAAAATGTTAGCCTTCAATTCGGAGGGCGTTAAACCCCGAGTAGCCAAATCGGCAGGATTTTCAGCTGATTTGACATGCTTCCAAACGACATTACCAACATTGTCTAAAATTTCGCTAGTGCGATTAGCGATGAAAGTTTTCCAAACGCATGGTGGTTTTTGCAGCCAAACCAATAGGATGGATGAATCTGTCCATAAAAAGGTTTGATAGGAATGCACTGAAAAATTAGAAATATAAAATTAAAATAAAATAAAAATAAAATAAAATAAATATAAAATTAGATCTATTTAGAAAGGAGAAGTGCCCCACACAACTCAAGGCGTGGTCCGAGTGACGTATACGTATATATAACGCAGCGGCATATGCCTTTTGAGGAATCACAGAATCCGTGAAATTGGACTTCTGCCGAAGGAAAGTATTCTACCCACCGAGGTATTTCAATGTGTTGGATATCCATTAAGGATTCCGCAAATTTTTTCCAAGTTTTGTAGGTTTCAGATTTAATGGGTTCGTCCCAAATCCGTTGCATGAGCATTTTTGCGACTATGACAACTGGAGCCAAGCAACCGGCGGGATCAAATATTCAAGCGATTTGAGGAAAGATTTCACGTTTGGTGGGAGTTATAGATACAACAATTGGTTGAATCGAAAAATAAAAATGTCACTTTTGGCATTCCACCGTATTCCCAAGGTCTTGGTATTGCTATCAGTATCGAGTGTCAAAAAATCCTCATTCAAGATATGCTCTCGAGGCAGATGATCAAGTAAGGAGGGAGTATTGAAGGTCCACTTACGAAGTGGAAACCACGCTGAATCAAGGAGCTTAATAAGTTCCAATTGACCTTTTTGTGCAGAATGAATGCTATGAGCGCCGGACAAAACATCGTCGACGTAAAATTCAGATTGTACTATTTTTGAAGCTAGTGGGAACTCGCTTTTTCCAACCTTTGCTAACTCGAGGAGGGTACGAATGGCCAAAAAAGGGGCACAATTGACGCCGAAGGTGACGTTAGAAGTTCAAAATCTTCAATTTTCTAAGTGGGGAGAAGTTCGAAAAAGAATTCGTTGATACGGAGTATCTCTAGGGTCGATCAAAATTTGGCGGTACATTTTTTCTATGTCCGCATTAAACAAAAATTTATAAAATCTCCAACGAATAATTAAAGAGGGTACGTCTTGTTGTAAAATCGGCCCGGGGTATAACAAATCATTAAGACTCATACCGTTTGAGGCGAAATTGGAGGCGTTGAAAACGACTCGTACTTTAGTTGAAGTACTCTTTGGTTTAATGACCGCATGATGTGGACTTTACGACTTTACTTTGTTATTTTCGACCTTTTCTTAGGAATTAACTTTTCGCATATGATTACGAGATAAAAACTCAGAAATGACTTTCGAGTATTGGGATTTTAAATCGGCTTTAGAAGCTTAAGATTTGTCAGTTCTTTAAAATTACTTTAGAGCTATGAATCTAGAGTAACCTAAACGATTCTTTGAGGTTTGAGGTTTGAAAGGGAGATGGACAACGAACCTACCATCAGCGCGTCTGAGAGTAGTTTTCTTATAAAGTTCCTCGCAATAACAATCCTCCTTTGAATAGATGGTTGTAGAAGGCAATTCTTCTAACTCCCAAAATTTCCGTATTTGAGAATCTAGATTACTAGAAGTGCTCTCGGACGTTATAGTAATGTTAAATGACTGAAAAGAATCTGGAGCGGGCCCTAACAAAATCCATCCAAAAATGGTATTTCGAGCCACCAGAGAATTGGATATTACTTTCACGCCGCACACTGGGGCAGAATGGCCCTATCGGTGGCAATAAATCAAAAAATGAAATTGCTCGTATGGGGCCATTGTTATTTTTTTTTAATAGTCAAATACCCCACTATTAATATTGTAAAAGTTTTAAACCGTTATCATAAACAGAATTTGCATTACATGCATCGGCGCAAGCCATTCTTGTTATCAGATTACTGGAGTTTGTTGTGAAGAAAATTGTTAGGTGTTTTTAATTGCTTAAAAAAAATTACGGTTGTATAAAATTTAAATTTTCGGTATGGAGCCTTCAAGTTCTGGTATGTGTTAAGCTATTTAAGAGATTTTTTGTGAGAAAGTGCTTTAAATGATATAAAACGGTGATTATCAAAAAAAAAACTTTAAAATGCCTGATTTTTTTGCTTCTTTGTGCAAACATTGATCGATTTAGTTGTGTTCCGAGGGCTTCCAGGCAAAAATTTTTTTGTTTCTGGTAGCTAGTTTGCGGATTTTTGCGGTTTTCATTAAAAAGTTTGTTTTGAAAAATGTGCTTTCTGACAAAAAAAAATTTTTTTGTTTATTTCTAAGATTTGTTTTAAACTTTAGGTATAAGCTCAAATACGATTTTTATAACCCTTGTAAATATAATTCGGACAGCAGAGAACAATAATTTACAAGCCCAGTTTGTTTTTCTGAGAGAGGAGTTAAAAAAGCGAACTCGAAACTTCGACAACATAGGCTTAAATAAAACACTATCGTATTTTAAATCCGAGTATAAATCTCGATGGGAAAAGGCTTTTCGAAAATTCGAGACTTTTTCAAAAACAAATAGTTCTTGGCTTGAAATATCTATTGCTTTTCTTTGTTGCCCTGAAGAAAGGTCTAAAAGGTCAGAATGCTGACAAGGGAAATTAAAACAGAAAACTTGCAGTTTGGCCTGTCCGTTCTTCATGGATGGATAAGGTTTTTCGAAAACTTACTACACTTATCCTACAAATTGCCTCTTATGAAATGGCAAGCTCGGTGGGATGACAAGATAATTGTTGCAGAGAATAAAAAAAGAATACAAAAAGAGTTTAAAGATCGTTGGGGTTTGATTACAGATAAACCAAAGCCCGTGTTGAAGCCCAATAAAACATTTCTTAAAATCTACTACTGAAATTACTTAACTTGATAATAAAATTTGAATTTTCGCGCCATATAACTTGGCATTCATATTAATGTTTAAAATTAAGCTTTATATATAGCTAAGTTTGTACTAAATCTGTTATCTATCAGGGTATAAAAACCCACCCAAAAAGCTCTGAATTAAAATTGTTATTCAAACCACCAATAGTGGAACACATCGCCTTTTTCTTTTCGTTAGTTCAAGTTCGTAAGCCGCAGTCATTACATAGTTTTCTTAGTCGTAATTTTGTAAGAAGCAACCAAGTCTTTCTACGAGGCAGTAGAGATTTTAAGTTGCACGGTCGAAAAACTCATCCGATCGTTCATTTTGGCGCCCAACGTATAAATCGAACAAAAGAATAGTAAACTAAACCTAGTAAAACTTAAATCTTAAGTTAAAAACACGAAATACTAAAAAAGTGCATATAAAAAAAAAAACTAACTAAAAAAGTGCATATAAAAAAAAAAAATATTTAAAATAAATTCACATGAAATTAAAAAAGTGAATATCGGTTTCGGTTATCGCGAGCCGCGTGTGCAAGGTGTAAGAGTGAATACCACGAGGATTAACCGGACTCATCATATCCAGTGATAGCCGTATCAAAAAGATATAAAAAAGGGTGATAAGTATAAAATCACCCATCCAGGTATGTGCGAAAAAAAAAAATTATTTGAATGTGTGTTATAAAATTAAACTATAAAGAATAAAACTTGAATTAAAATACAATAAAAAACATTATAAAGCACACCTTCGACTAATTTATAACATAATTACAATTAATTTAACTTAATTCATGCAATGTAACTAACTTCCTCAATATAAAATTAATTTTACTAATATCATATCATATATCAATGGTAATATATTAAAACCTAACACAATAAAATCAATAAACATCATTTCTCTGAGCACAATAACGTAACACCATTATTTGCTTAAACTTCATTATACCCATAAATCATTTTTTGCTGAATTCGCCCTGTGATGTGCGTTAACGAACAACACACTCAATCCAATTATTAGAAAGCTTAAGTTCCAGATAACTTCATTAAGCTTACATTTGAATTTCTAATCTCTGCATACAAAATATGATACACCATAATTGCACTTAGTTCGTTTCGTTTCGTTCGTTTTTTACCTATTGGTTCTTCCATTGCATAGACCTTCATTTCGCCGCAACTTTCTTCGCTCATTAGCTTTGGTTTTTTGGGTCGTCGTCGGGGGAGAGAGGGCTGCATCGATCGTATGCAACTGAAAGAAAGCTTTTATATAATTTATCAGCTTCTGGATTTAAATCATTGTCGTTGTGGGAAATTATTTTTCAATATACATTTTTCGCTTTGTTTTATGAAATTATTGTCCTATAATTCTACCTATCATTGGGATAATCTTCGTCGTCGTTTATCATCGAGGATACGGATCCATCATTGGATTAAATTTGAATTATAATTCGAAATATTGTTATGCAATCAGTGTTGCCACTTTGCATTTTTTGAAATCAAAAATATTAGAAGAGGATTTAAATTACTTTTGTAATTTTAATTTTAATTCACAATTGGAAATACCTTTTCGTGGTTCATTATAAGGATTCGTCGGTTTAGACACACCACTTTAGTACGTTTGATAAATTTTTTGATTTGCTGATCGTTAGTACAAATGGAAACTAATAAAAGTACCATTGAAGAGTTGAAGCTGCAAAGAGCTACAACAAAGGGAAGCATAACTAGGTTAAAAAACTATGTCGAAGTTAAGTCGGATATTCTTACTTCTACCGAATTAGAATGCAGGTTAAGTATTTTAGAGGCCTATTTTAAACAACTTTTGATTTATCAGACGCAGTTGGAAAGATTGGTACCTGCTGATAACAGTCGTGTAGAGTTGGAAGATCTCTATATTTCTGCGAAAACAAAAATCATGTCGTTGTTAGGGACAGGAACTAACCTAAGTGTAAATGACACTACCTTATCTGTACCTCATCACCCTGTTAACCATTTGCCAAAAATCAAGCTTCCCAAATTTTGTGGACACTATGTCGAATATAAAAATTTCATTCACTTGTTTACAACTTTAGTTGATAAAGATCCAAGTTTATCAAAGACTGAAAAATTTAATCACTTGTTGTCATGTTTGAGTGATCAAGCCTTGAGTACTGTAAAAACCTTACAAGTTACAGAGGACAATTATCCGAAAGCAATGGAAAGGCTTAGGGAACGTTATGACAACAACACCATGATTTTCTTGGAATATATTTCGAATTTGTTTGAACTACCTCAGGTTCCAAAGTTCCGCTGTTCATCTAAGAAGCTTAGTGGACAACACTACAGCTCTTTTCAACTCGTTACAGTCGTTAGGTGTTTTTGAAAATATTTGCAATGCAATCATCATTTATATTGCCCTGTCAAAAGTGGATAACGAAACAAGGTCGAAGTGGGATGAAAGCATGGACTATAAGAAGCTTCCTACTTGGAAAGAATGTTCAGATGTCCTTAGCAAGCGCTGCCAGTATTTGGAGGTTCGAGAGAGAAAGCAGTTATCACCAGAGTCTACCCAAAAGGTGTCTACGAAGGCAAAGCCATCATTTTCTAATCAACGTTTTCCAACTTCTCTCACCGTTACTCGGCCTTCTTGTGTTTTTTGTGAAGAGAGCAGCCATTCGTTAACCCGATGTCCAAAATTTATCAAACTTTCGGTTATGGATCGTTTCGCAAATGCAAAGAAGCTAAATCTATGTTTGAATTGCTTAGGAAAGGGACATGGAGTATCTAGCTGTCAATCAACATTTAGGTGCAAGCATTGTAAGTTTCCGCACAATACGCTGTTACATAGGCAGCAACAGAGGGAAGTTGGTCCACGTAAAGAAGTTGAACCCACTTTAGCAACTTTGAATACAGCTCTTGAGCATGCTTCCAATACTCAAGTAATTTTAGCTACTGCACTTGTCTTAGTTCAGGATTCTACTGGTGGATTTGATATAGGAAGAGTTTTGCTTGACTCTGGCTCACATGTGAATTTCATCAATGAACATTTCGCCAAGTCTCTAAATCTCCAGAGACAGAAAACACAGATTGGGATTATTGGAATTGGAGCTACCAAAACCAACATTAATTATCAAACGCAAACTACAATTAGATCCCAATTTAGTAATTTTGAATTATCATTAGAGTTTCTGGTCGCTCCATCGATTACCGTTTATCAACCTGAGTCAGAACTGAGCGTACGGAATTGGAATCTTCCTAGAAACATCAATCTAGCAGACGAATGCTTCTTCCAGCCTTCAAGGATAGATTTACTTCTAGGAGCTGAAGCCTTCTTTGATCTATTGCAAGTTGGCCAAATAAAACTTGGTCAGAACCTTCCATTGTTGCAAAAAACGTCATTAGGTTGGATAGTTTCAGGTAAAGTTAGAAATTTACCACATTCTTTGAAAACGTCTTGTAGTCTTGGTCTTAAGCAAGATTCTCTGGAACAGTTTGTAGAAAAATTTTGGGAATTGGAAGAGGTTCAAGGATCGAATTCGAAGTGGACAGATGAGCAAAAGGAATGCGAAAAACATTTTATGCAAAACATTGAACATGAATAATGGTCGTCTCATGGTTAAGCTCCCTTTTAAAAAAGATCCAAGTTGCCTAGGAATGTCATATGATATAGCCTTTAAACGATTTTTAGCGTTAGAAAGGAAGCTTTCAAAGAACCCATCGTTGAAAAGTCAGTACTCGTCTTTTTTGGAAGAATACCAGTCGTTAGGTCATATGTCGCTATGTCCAGAACCAAACTTAGAAGAACCACACTACTACCTGCCTCATCAATGTGTGATTCGCCCAGACAGTGTGTCAACTAAATTGCGAGTAGTTTTTGACGCATCATGTTGTACATCCACTCAAAAACGATCTTCTTAGCATTCTTCTTCGCTTTCGTTTACATACTTACGCACTTACAGCAGATATCGTTAAAATGTACCGCCAAGTGCTTGTTCATCCTTCAGATCGGAAGTTTCAACTCATTTTGTGGAGGCAATCAGAACAAACTCCAGTCAAGACATACCAATTAAACACAATTACATATGGCACTTCATCGGCACCATTCTTAGCAATTCGTTGTCTGCAGTACCTTATTGACAAAAATAAGGACAGGTTTTTATTAGGATCTAATACTCTTAAGTCAGATTTCTATGTCGACGACATGCTGACAGGGGCTGATAACTTAAAAACTTTAAAAAACCTGAAGGAAGAAGTCGTTAAAATTTTGCAGCCTGCAGGGTTTGAGTTGTCCAAATGGAATGGTAACTGTGCTGAGATTTTCGAAGATACCAATGAACAGAGCAATAAAGAAATCAACCTAACTTACAAGCACGTTAGGAATAGTTTGGAATCCTATAACTGATAAGTTCCACTTCTCATACAAACTTAATCATGTGTATTCGAAGTTCACAAAAAGAACAATTTTATCGCTCTCGTCGTCGCTCTTCGATCCAATGGGCTTGGTTAGTCCAATAATTATAAAAGCAAAGATTATTCTTCAAAAATTATGGATTGAGAAATTGGATTGGGATGCTTCGATCCCACATAGCATTCAGACGGAATGGCGACAATTGGTGGCGGATTTGCATGCTACACAGGATTTATCAGTATTTAGACATACTCTTATACCTAACAGACAAAGCTTCCAAGTTCACGGATTTGCTGATGCATCTATGGATGCATACGGATGTTGCATTTACTTAAGATCAATAGATACATTCGGTTTAGTTCGCTGCAGACTTTTAGTTGCAAAATCAAGAGTTGCCCCTGCTAGGAAAAAGCAGCTTCCTCGTTTGGAATTATGCGCTGCCCTTCTGCTTTCAAAACTTCGATGATTTTGTTTTGAATTAATGGATACTTAATTATGTAAATTTAATTTGCTATTTTTAAATTAAAAATTTCTTTATTGTTCGGTTATTACTGGAAAAAATTGTGTGTACTTATTTTTAACAGAGGACATAAGAAGAAAGGATGCGCTAGGTAATTTTTTTTTTTTAAGTACAAAAAAGTGGGCGTTTTGGTGGGCGTGGTCATTGTTGGGCACAAAAATATCAATAGATTGGTTATATAA
Source organism: Epistrophe grossulariae (assembly GCA_929447395.1). Classification (NCBI taxonomy): domain Eukaryota; kingdom Metazoa; phylum Arthropoda; class Insecta; order Diptera; family Syrphidae; genus Epistrophe; species Epistrophe grossulariae. The sequence goes on along the minus strand of OV839566.1, from coordinate 58,154,745 downwards.
ACATTTCCAGAAATTTTTAGGTTCCTAGCTCTACTGGCTGAATTAATGCCACCGACAGGGCCATTCTGCCCCAGTGTGCGCGGCGTCAAACAAAGTCGTTTTAGCGAAGGAGTAAATTTACTCCGACTTTACTTCGCCTCTAATCCTGAAAAACTTATTTATAAAAAAAATAAACGATGATTAGAGGCGGAGTAAGCTAAAACTGGTACATAGTAGGATTAAAGCCGTAGTAAATCCGTTTTAGTATCTAAATGACATGACATTTAGTAACTAAAAAGGAGTGTAGAAGAAGTTTTTTTTATCCGTTTGTTACTAATTGTAAGGCAAAATGGATAGTTATTTTGCATTTATAAATGATTTAAATTCTTTAAACGCTTTAGTTGCAGTACAAAACTCGTTTAATCCCATATTATAATAACCAGAGAGATTGTTTTTTTTGATAATATATTTGACGTAAGGAGGGTGTAGTCAAATCCGTTTGACGTGGCGTTATGACGGAGTAAGTGCTTCGACTCGGTTTAACTATTCCGAGGTTGAAACGAGTATTAATGAAATCTAATAAATAAGGCTGAAATAGTTTAAACATATTATTTAAAGGAGAACATTTTTCGTAATTGGTACGATAGTTTTGAATAAGTATACTATCCGATATGTTCCTCAAGTTTCTTTGTGGAATATTAAAGTTAAAACGAGACAGAAGGTGCAAAGTCTATGTTACCGTTGATTAATTTTACATTGAAAACAAAACATAAATAGGAACGTCTGTCCTCGAGACTGGGTAAATCAATAAGTCTTAGTCTGTTGTTATAAGGTGGGAGATCATAAGGATTTACCCATCCCAATCCTCTGAGAGCAAATCTAAGAAATCTTTTTTGCACCTGTTCCAGTCTATTTTTATGGCATTCGTAGTGAGGTGACTAAACCTGACAAGCGTATTCTAAAATGGGTCGTACAAAAGATATAAAAAGCTGCTTTGTCACGAAAGGGTCAGAAAATTGTTTCGACTCTCTTTTTATTCAACCAAGAATTGAATTGGCTTTATTAGAAATGCAGTTAATATGTTCAATAGATTCGAGTTTGCGATCGAATGTGACACCAAGAATAGATACATCGATTTCACGAGATATTGATATATCATTAAACAAATAGTTGAACGAAGTAAAAGAAAATTTTCTGGTAAAACACATAGTTTTACATTTATCAATATTGAGAAACAAACAGTTACGAGTACAGGCTCTCCCAAACCAACGCGAAATCGTAGCGAATCATTCACAATAATAAAAAATATGACAAACACACAACGCTAAACAACAACAAAAAACTGTCGTCGACGAATGTTTCGCGTTGGTTTGGGAGAGCCTTACACCAGTCGAAAAACGAATTAAGGTCACATTGTAATTCTTCGCAATCCCGAGAATTTGAAATTGCTTTAAAAATTGTCACATCATCGGCGTAAATGAGACACTGAGTATTTTAAAACAAATGGTAAGTCGTTTATAAATAAAATAAAAAGAATAGGACCTAAATGACTACCCTGTGGGATTCCAGAGTTGATTTTAAACTTATTCGATTCGCAACTGTTAAATAGCACCGAGTAAGATCTATCCAATAGATAAGATTGAATCCATCTTACAAAGTATTCGCTAAATCCCAATTTTCTTAATTTAAAAAGCAAAACTCGATGTGACAGCTTGTCAAAGGCTTTACTGAAATCGGTAAATACACAATCTACTTGTTTTTTGTTTTTAAATGAATCAATACAGTTTTCAACCAATTCTATTAAGAAAGTAACAGTAGAGCGACCTTTTGTAAAACCATGTTGATTGGGAACAATAAATGATTTAACATAAAAACACAAAGATTCACAAATAATAGCCTCAAGTTTAGGAGTCACAGATAATTTGGCAATAGGCCTGTAGTTTTTAATTTCGTCTTTCTTTCCTTTTTTATGTAGAGGGATTATAAAAGAATTTTTCCAAATAGATGGGAATACACATGAAGACATTGAAAATTTAAACAGAATAGACAATGGTAATGACAAGTGACGTACAGTTTTTTAAAATAGTAGAGGGTATACCATCAGGACCTGGTATACAACTATCGTCAAGGTTAGATATAAATTTTACAATGTTGTCAGTATTAATGTTAAAGTTCATATCAGTCAATTAAGTAAAAGATTTCAAATGTTAAAAATTTTGAGCCATTTCGTCAGATTTATCACAGATTAAGGAATCACAGGTTAAGGTATCAAAGTCTAAAGTATCAAAGTTTGAAGTATCACAGTTGAAGACACTTTGAAAGAAGTCAGAAAAAAGATGCGTTATAACCCGTGGATCATGACTTGAAATTCATTTATCTTAAGATCAGACGGGTAGGGACAAGATTTTCTTTTGCTATTAATAAAATTCCAAAAACACTTTGGATTCATTTTCAGATCTCTTTGCACCTTCCGAATGTAATTAAGATACTTTAAACTAGCTATTCTATGTAAAATATCCCTTGATTCACAAAAAATTTTTAAATTGGTTTCTGTTGGATAAAGTTTAAAAATAGACCATAACTTGTTTCTTCGATTTTTTAGCTTTTTGATTTCACTATCGTACCAATCTGGCACAAAAGAACTCGATTTTACAATCGTTATAGGAACTGATTTAAGAAAGCAATCAAACAAAATATTATTAAATTTAAATACCATTAAGTTAACATTTAAAAAATTATTCAAACAAGACCAATCAACTTGTGACAACAAAGAATTAAGTTTTGAAAAATCAGTCTTTTTAAAACTAAAAGAGTAAAAGTTATCACACATTTCATTATCAAAATTGTTAAAATTTAAAAAAAAATGAACAGATCAGTGATGGGTAATGGTTATCTTCAGGCACTAAAGGTTCAGTGGATTTTTTTATCGTAATATCGTCATCACTGGTGGTAAACACTAGATCCAGCAGTTTTCCATTAATATTTAAAATATCATTTAATTGAAGAAATCCAAGTGATGTTTAATCATCAATTAGTTTTGAGTCGTTTGATCTGAGGTTTCCAGTTGGTAACATACAATTTGTGTCACGACAGCGCAACCAAGCGATATTTGCAAGGTTGAAATCACCAAGGCAAATGATTTCATCCTGATACTCTAATAAATCATAGAAAAAGCTGAAGTATTCGAAAGCTTTGGAATAAACCTCTTGTGGGCTTCCAGGAACTATATATAATGTTATATCATACAAGTTTTTGTCTTTAAATGATACTTTTACGCAGAGAATTTCATTGTCAAGTGCAACAGGAACATTAATCAGTGAAGTTATGAAAGAAGACTTTACAGCTATAAGAATCCCGCCTCCAATCGATATTTGTATCAGAGTATCTGTCACGTCTATATACATTAAATGTGTTGTCAAACAATGCAGAATCATTGATACCCGTATGTAGCCATGTTTCGGTGAGACAAATAATATCATACGAGCTGATTGAAGAGGCATAATAGATCTTGTTGGTCTTAGTCGTTGGGAATATAAACAACGGAACTATCGTAATTGGAGTGCATCGCAATAAGGACCCCTCTCCCAGCCTGTTCCGAAAGACCATCTTTCCTATAGATATTAAAATCCGATGTAAAAATTCATTATTATTAAAAATACTATTTAGATTTGTTTCAGTTAGGGCAAAAACGTCGAAAGGAAGTTCTTGCGACTTTAAAAATACATCACGGGATTTGGAATGAAGTCTCCTTACATTTTGACATTAATAGGACATCACGTATGATGGTCACATCAAAATACTCTGCTCTTCTTCTTCTTTAAGGACATATATGTCTCAGACAAAAAAAACGTCACTAAAGAATTCTCAATAATGCATTTTTTAACTGAAAACCTTAATAACTTTTTTGTTGTTAGGTATAAACATATGATGGTCACACCAAAATACTCTGGTCATCTTCCTTTTTAATTTTGCTTAAAGCAAGGGAAAATATAGCCGTCCGAAAACTTCTTCAAGGACAAGCTGCTGAAATTAGTCCAGCCAAAGGCAATTCTGTATCACAACACCACAAACTTGATCAAAGGGAAGCATCAACAACTGCAAAAATCAGTTCAGCCGAAAGATTCTTATGTAAACAAGCACAAATCCAAGCCTTTAGAGAAGAACAGCACTTAATATGGGAAATCTAGTTTCTAGGAAAAGTGCAATCTACCAGTTGAAGCCACAACTAGACCAAGATGATTTACTACGAGTAAGTGGAAAAATTGATTTTGCTAATTGTACTATATTTCATTAGTAATTAAGTAACTCGGTAGGATTTAATACTTCAACATTTATTTAATAATTCATATAGTATTTATAATTAGGTTAGGAGAATAATAGGTTATCCAATTACAATGTCTAATTACATGTGTAATGTAACAGACAGACAGATCAGCTGGACTGTCTATGTTATTGAGCTTTAGCGTTGCCAGGCTTACTAACAAGACTAATTATCTGTCAACAGATGCAAGAAGACAGACCTAGTACTAAGCCGCTATCATCGATTATTATTACATCATCAAAATGACGCGTTAATCATCAACGAAATCCGCCAACGTTACTGGATTATATCCGGTCAGTGCTTAAACGTAATAAGAAGAATTGCCAAAGATGCAAAATTTTTAAAGCTTAATCTGCGACCCCACTTATGGGACAGCTTCCACCAGACCGTTTAACGACATACGGTCGTCCCTTTACATACACCGGCTTAGACTATTTCCGGCCGCTACAAGTATCAATAGGTCGAAGGAGAGAGAAGCGATGGGTGGCATTGTTTACCTGCCTTACAACAAGAGCCATCCATTTAGAAGTAGCTGGAGACTTGTCCACCGATGCGTTTATACTTTGCTTGAGGAACTTCATCAATCGTCGCGGAGTTCCAGTCCGTAGATGAAGTGTCAATGGGACAAATTTTATTGGAGCAAAAAAAGAGCTTGGACGAGAAGCGGAACTGTTTGACACTAATCGTATTCAGAATGAAATGGCGACTAGAGGAATTCAATGAAAGTTTTCATATCCCTTAAATCCCAGTGAAGAAGGCATTATATGGAAACACGTGAACTCCACTCAGACACCGAACCTGGAAGACACACTAATTTGTTGTCAAAAACAGGAGGATATCCCAGGAGTTCAAAAACAGATTTTGCAAGAGGTGGATACAGGAATACCTTCCAATGTTAACCTAACGCAGTAAGTGGCATGAAAGAGTAGACCCTCTTAAAGTGGATGACCTTATCATAATTTGTGATGCAAGCCAGCCTCGGAATAGATGGCAGCGAGGAAGAATCGCCCACGTGTATCCAGCGGCAGATGGACAAGTAAGAAGCGCCGGCCGATGTAAAAACAACGCACGGAATACTTCGTCGACCAGCATAGAAACTTGCCGTACTTCAAGTTGATGGTGAATCACTTCGACGATTCACGGAGGGTGGGATGTCGTCGTCAATGTCATCGCCACCTAAGAATATTGTAACTACAACACCCACCGAATAGACCTAAAATATAAAACGACAAATTAAAAGATTTTTGTTGATTGGTCAACCAATAGAAAGAACCCTTCTATCGACAAAAACTACTGAACTTCAAAAGAGACGAGCTCGGACTTCGGAGTGTATGGAAAAAAGTGGAAGGCAGCGGTCGCAGTTTAGCCGTGGTAAAATCACAAATTTTTAAACGCAATACCAAAATTTTTACCTAATACATTAATAAAGTAACTAATGGAAAATAACTTAATAAATTGACGAGTTTTTATTTAATGTTTCTTGCCCACGTAACATTAACATAAGCTTAAAAGCGAAGACCACTAGAAATGTCAGTGGAGCTATTAGGCGCAAATAAAAGAAAACGGAATTTGAAACAATGAAAAGATTTAAAACTTAGAAAGACAGATATGCGATTTATTGACAAAGAATAAATCGATAAAATATCAACTAAAAATGAAATTGAAAGTGTATGACAACTCAGCTAAATTTTTGCACACAAACAAAACAAATCTTTTTTTGTTTTGTGTTTAAGCAATAACAAAATATTTATAATCACTGTTTTTGTTATTATGTTGATTGGAAAATATGTTTTCCTTCGGCTGTTTTGGTCACAATAATTTTAGCAATGAAACCAGATTTGTTACATTTACTTTTCCCCGACGTTTCGACAGGGGTTGCTGTCTTCTTCAGGGTCAACTTTATTACATACAAAATACAAATATAGTTAATCAACAACAATATACAGTGTAAAGTAAAACTTACACTTTAAGAGTTATAAACGTAGTTTAAATTTTACATAGTAAACTTAAATAATTTATAAAATAAAATTTATAAAAACAAAACAATGAGACTCCCGATGAAGAAGTTGAGTCAATAACTGTTATTGTATAGCGTGTAAAAAAATTACAGAATTCCTATACACTTTCACGATCAATAAATCCTAACTATTATTCAAAATCGATTTGTTTTCTTAAAAAAAAAAAACAAAAATTTAAGCAAGAAAAGAAATAAGTATGTTTAAGTGTAAGTATAAAGTTAAGAAGAAGTTTAACAATCAAAATTTTGTCAATGAAATTATTGAAATATTGATTGTTCTGTTACGTAATTATATGTATTTCTTGATAATAATACAAAAAAGTAATCACTAAACAAAAATAAAAGTATTCCAGAGGAAGTACTTGAACGAAAATAATAATTTAAGAAAATGAAAAAAGTATGTAACGAAATAAAAAAATTAGAATTAATAGTTTCAAGAATAACTTTGAAACTGAAAAAAAATATATAACAAAATTATAAATAACAAAATAATACTTTTAAGAAAGCGTCAAAAAACTTATAACAAAAAGTTAAATTAGAAAAACAATAATTTTAGGAAACACGTTTGAAAAGTTCAAACAAAAATTATAAATTATAGCAAATTTTCAGGATATCCAAAACTATTAAATTTGAAGAAAAAAAACTTCGGTTCAAAAGATTTTAAGAGAACAAAAAAAATTTAAATTACTAAGTATAGAGAATTGAACAGAAATGTTGCAAGTAAAACGAACAAAAAAAAACATTGACTTATTGAAAATATGACTGATATCAGTTCTTATTTCAGTAAGTTGTTGCGAGGCAAGAGGATGGGAAGCGTTGGAAGAGATAGGGCTGGAAAAATTAGGAAAGGATAGGAAATTTGGTTAGGAAGGGTTTTTGAAGAAGGAAATGGAATTTCAAGTTCCGGGGGATGCGGCCTGCTTGTTTAGCACGGCATTAGCTCGCCGGAATAGGGAGGGATCTTGCCCCCGAAACTCAACCTCACCTGCAAGTAAAACATAAATCAGGCCTGGAAAAATTTACTAAAAAAGTGACGTCAGAAAATTTAAGCAAGGGCACTGCAGGTGTTGTCGCAGTGAAGCCAACCCACCCAACCATAGAAATCTGTGGCAAATTTGGATTTCCCCTAAAAAGTCGAAGATCAAGTTCCGGTCATACCATCTTCACCGAATGTACTGGGCTACCGTTCACACCCCCGGAAAATTTGTCCTCAATAAAACATGATTTCTCTCGAAATCAAAACAAACTCAAAACGTTTCATATTAGGAGTTTGGTGAACTTTTATTGGAAAAATGGTTCTTTACATTTAAAATTAAGAAAACAACTTCTGATTAGGAACATTGAACAAACAACAAACAAAATGAAAACTTTGAAAATTAGAATATTATATGTAGAATTGAAATTATTAAAATAATAATATAATTCATTAATATTTTCAAACAAAATTCAAAAGAAATATTTACTTTAACAACACCAACTAAACAAAAAAGAAAAATGTGTTGGTTTTAGGTTTCCTATCGACTATCGATAAAAAGAACTATACTAAAAGCACCCTTTCTGGTACTGGAACAAAAGATTGATTTCGGACTTTGATTTCCCTACCAGCATGGAGCTCCTTGGAGGTGGATAAAAACCAAAACAAAAAGAACAAATAATAACCAGAATCGCGACGACGGAATGATGTAGGAAACTCTATACCGATCACTTACAATTATACTTTATTTTTTTTTAATGATTATTTACTATGGAAATATGGAAAAATATATACGTGTAAGACAAAACAAACTTCAACGTCAATTGAAAATAATAGTATAAACGTAGATTATAAATAGTAATTATTTATATGTATATCAAATAACTTTATAATTTTGGTAATTTTTGATTTAATAAATTACTTATCGTATCAATTTTTAACAAAATCGAGGATAGTAAAATTTACTAATTTTCTTTAACTTATTCTTATAGATTGAATACCTGAACGTCTGTTTCTTTACTTTGTTACAGACTCACTGTGACTTGGTTGTTTAAACTCTGTTGCTGTGTATGACGTCACTGGTGACTTCGACTTATGTCCCAATTAACAAATGCTGTGCGGGCTTCGGATGAAGTTTCCCGTGTTCCAGTTTTCGTAAAAGCTTTACTATTTGGATACAACGGTTCCTCTGGGATTTTGAAGTGAATCTCCAAACTGAATTTTCGCTCGAAGCACGAATTGGATATTGATAGGGAATTGCACTTCCTTACAACCAACTCCCACTTCGCGGTGCTAACTGATGTTCTGACTTCAAATATATACTGTATCCAGAGGGAAACTGAAGTCTTCTAGGACGTAACAGATTTGAACACAACTGGTTGAAATATAGTTTCTCAACCACGGTAAAAAAAATGAGTCCACAGCAAACAAAATTATTCCACAACAATTAAATGAGTGGCGGCCCAGTGCTTCGCTGACAATCTGGGACCGCCAACGATTTAAAAAACGTAGTAATAAGATGGCCTGTATAAATTTACTAGATTAAGCATTGATTCTAGAATAAAAAACCTTCTCAAAAAAATAACTCACCTTAATACTATTTTTATAATAAATTATACGAATTCTAAGTTTCTAATATCTTCAGGGTCTTAAACACGTAAGTATGTATATGAAAAACTCTTAAACTACCAAAAAGAATCTATATTAGATATTTTCAACAAAGACACAATTTATCACAATTAGAAATTTTTTTTTCGTTATTTAAGTTATTTTTCTTTAACTTGAAACTTACTTTTTCTTTAGAACTAAATTAATTTTAAACAAACAAAAAATGATTTTTAAAACGACCGTGTGATCAGAGCTCAATACGTCTGCTCTATTTCGCCCGTGAAGATAAAATAATGACATCTATTTTTTCTGTTATTCGGTGTTTCAGTCAGCGAACACACCACCTTTTTTGTTTCTATTTCGCCATATTCTTCCACTCACACCATTTGTATCGTCCGATCCAATATACCAGCTTGTTTGATTTTTTTTTTGCAATATTTTTAATATTGCTTATTTATTGGTTGAACACATTCCCCCGTAACTTTTAAATTGACATTCGAACAACCTCATTTCCAGATCGGACACCTAGACTCCTCCCCCTTTTTCGAAATTACTTAGCACTTTCAGCAGCAGATGGCGTATTGCTTACAATTATCCTGCGTTTTCATTTCGTCTCTTTTCTTCACAAAAAATAAGTGTTTCTGAATATCTCCTTTTAATAAGAATCAAAAATTCATCCGTCTAAATGCACTCCACTGTTCCAAAAAAATAAGTCAAACGTGACAAATAACTTAATGGTGACCATAAGAATAAAAAAATTATGATATTGCCTATTTATTGTCATATCAAAACCTCACGTCAGAAATCATATTAATAATGGACAGTTCTTACTTTGTGGAAACTACATGCCTTTTTGACGTTGTCAGATTCACTGCCTCTCTTTTCATTTCTCTATTACTCATCTCTTTCAGCTGAAATTCTTCAATTTTCAAATCAAAACTTGAGTCGACCCTCCCTTACATAAGGTTCAGGGTTTGAAAGTTCGAAATCACGTCGAAGACACTGAATCATCTACATGTTATTCTCTATATATTCTCATTTCAGAATTCAGATTCAGCATCTCAGACGCAGTCAAATCATTATGAAGGACTTCAGACTTGGAATTTGGTAAGTCCATATTTAATTTTTTTATGTTGACTTCTTTTTTTTTTAATTTTATATCTTTTTTTTTTAAGACTTTTATTTTTTTTGAAAAAATATTTAACACTTATATTAATTTTACCAATAAAATGTAAATAAATAAATATAGGTAATTAAAGAGCAAAAAAACGAACTTTGAAAAAAAAACTTAACATTTTCCCAATAAAATAACAAAAAAGACAAATTATGATACTATATGAACTAAAAAGTTGAAACAACAAATGATATGTATTTGTAAAGTTTTATATAAATTTTGAACTTAACTTTTTCAACCTTTCCCTAGAAAAAGGCCTCTCTCTTTAGATTTTAAGCATATTAACGATGTTATATAAAAGTAACATGAATAAATGTAAATCGAGAGTTAGAATTATAGGTATTTGTGTGTGTATTGTTTTGTCATAAGCATACGGGGTGCTTCAGGAAGATTCGGTGATGCTATTTCGTAGACGAATTGGAGTGACCCTACTAATGTATATTCCCATAACTAAAAAGACTTCGGACGGACTTGATTAATAATTCCACGGTGTGGTGAAAGAAAACTGAAAACTAAAAACATTAGACAAAGGTACATTACAAGGTTATCTTCTTCAAACCAGCAATTCAAGTCTGTCACAAGGACTTTCTTTGAAGACATGGTATTGAAGAGACAACATATAGAAGGAGATAAAGTGAGTTTCAAAAACTCAACTAAAGATTGGAAAACATTGCAGCGATGTCCGACTACTCGCCAGGCACGGACATGATTCCAAGTAAAAATATAACTACGACTGGATAAAAAGGATTAGAAACTGAATTTTTTGAAAGAAAAGTAAAATAAAGTCGACGATGGGAAAGAGGAAAAACTATACAAGGAAGAGTACTGTCGTTGCTGTAAATCTTAGTCCGTCGCAATACTTCTAAGTACGTCTGGGACCTTCTTGAAGCAGACTTACGCACATCAAAAATCTACAGCAAGTCCAGGAAAAAGGATCTGGTAGGAAGGTGGAATGGAATGGAAAGGAATGTCTAGTTCGAGGAACGTGGCCTTCTTGCGAAGCTCGGCTTGAACTCGCCGGATGGGGGGGGGGATCTTGCCCCCGAACTAGAACTCACCTGTCCACAAAAACATACATGAGGCCTGAAAATAAAAATAAAATACGACTTACGGACTTTTCACCACACCAGGGCGCTACAGATGTCAAGGCAGCGTAGCCATAACCATTGTATATAAACTCTGTCTCATGAAGAGGAACGTCCTACGCGCCATGAGGTGAGCCGATACTGAAGCTTGTTCCATTTCAAACCATTTCAGTTGAGAAGGAACAGATAATCAAATACAAGAGAATAAAAATTAAGATTAAAGAAAGAAAAGAAGAACGAGAACAATGTATAGGAAATTTATGAAAATTGAAGTGAGACAAGAAAAAATCAATTTTGGGACTTTTTCTTGTATATACACTCCGCTTCAACTGAATAAGCACAAACATTTTCTAAGTTACGTTGTCCATTTTTTCCAAACCTTATGTGTTAAAGTAGAATTTGATGGTGCTTACTGTTTGCTTATGATGTTGAGAAAAGAAATCAGTAAGAATAATTCAAAAAGTACCGCTATTTTTTCTCTGACTCTCTTGCAAAGCGTTCCATATTCAAAAATGCAAATATTTTTTGCGTCAACTGAATAGAAACAAGGTCATTATCTTCATTGTTTATGAGCGTTCTCAAATGATTGATACATTAAATCAACAGTTGAAGTGTTTTAAGTGAAATTTAATCGTTTAATTGAAATTCTAACGAAGATGGGTAGATCAAAATCCCTAAATAGTGTTGAAAGAGCTAAAATCGATTTATTAAGAGAATAGGGACTGACCAGGCGTACTAAAGCTAAAAAAAATTAATGAAATGAAAAAATTAAGAAATAAAGATTCGTACGGAATGGCAGGAGGTAAAAAAACGACAACAACAGCAGTTGATCGAAGAGCAATTTTAAGATGTGCTTCCGATTCGTGTGACTCAGCGGCAAAAATAACACAAAAAGCTGGTGTTAGTGCAAGCGTTTCAACAGTCCTTAGAGTAATCAACATTGCAAATCATCTAAAACGAATGAAACTTGAAAAAAAACCACCACTAAACGAGCAACGGAAAGGTATGCGCTTCGAATTCTCTAGACTCCATATGAGTTGGAAAAGGGAATTTCTTTTGGTTTATTTGTCACCTCATAACTCTTTAGTTATTGCATCTATACGATTAGTTTTTTTTTATTCCCATCTAGGAAAATACACAATTAATTTGAAATCATTCATAATCATTCATAATTGTACAACCTACAATACCTTCACAACAGTTAAATAAGAAACAGCGTGAAAAATCTCGGAAAAACTAAAAAAAATGGGGTTGTTGTTCATTGCCAACCGACGTGTTTCAGTGGAGAATTGTCCAATTTTTGCAAAATTTCAAAAACACCCGTTTTGCGGTCACTTAAATGCTTATATCTTTGGATCCAATGGTCGGATTTTCAAAATTCGAAGTTCATATTAAAGCCAGAATGACAGGCGTGTACCAGCTACAAACAAATTTTCAAAACCATTCAAAATTTCATACTAAAACATTGAAATTGGTTTTTGAGAATAAATTTCATCGAGGCAAACGTAATGAGGAAGAGGAATACTACAAACAAAATAAAAAAAAGTTAGCTGTATACTATTTGGAGGGAGATAGGTATTCTAAAGACGGTGGAGTGAGTGAAATAAAAAACCATAACCTTGGCAAATTGGGTTCACATCGAATACACGTTTGTGGTAGGTATTTTCCATTCATAATAATTGTAAAGGTCCCCTCATAGTTGATTTGGTTGGCTGATAACTTTTGTTCTAATAATGGGATCGTTAAGGTTGAGTGTTAAAATATGAAGATTAACTTCTACTTTATATTTAGTTCAAGTTATATATAAAAAAAAATAACTTTTTTTGTCAGTTCATAAATTAAATGAAAAATCACTTCTCTAAAAAACTCTGAATAATAAAGACTTCCTTATAAATTATTAAGCTTGTCTTTTGGTTGAGATATTCAAAATATTATTAGCTTGAAGATCTTGGAACAAAAGGTTATGGGCCCAATTCACGAAAATACAGCTAAGGGAGAATTTTAAATTTTACAAGAAAATTCGTAAAAGAATTTGTACTATCCAATTCTAATTTCAAGTTTATTTAGAGAAAAGAAAGTTCTGGAAGAAAATGGAAATCGACAGGATAAGCATTGAAAAACTCGAGGGTGGTAATAATTGGCTAACATGGAAATTTCAAATGCGTCAAATTTTGGAAGCCAATGAATTATTCGATGTTGTCGATGGGACCATTGAGAAGCCAGTCCAGGGAACTCCAACTTATGCGGCTGCAATTGTGGGATGGAAGAAGATAGATGCAAAAGCGAACAATTTCAACTTCGTGTATGAAGCAACCACTACTTCAGATTATGAATTGTGAAACTGCTAATGATATGTGGACAACGCTCAAGAGCACATATGAGCAAGCATCGAAATCAAATATATATTATTTTTGCAACAAAAATATTATAGTTTTGCGAAGAATCCAGAAGACGATGTTACAACCTTTCTATCGAAGCTATCAGAAATCGTGCAGCAACTTAGGGATCAGAAAGAGAATATATCCGAGTCGATGGTTATGACCAAGATTTTGATGTCATTGCCTGCGGAATATAACCATTTCCACAGTGCATGGGAATCTGCGAATGCAGATAATCAAACAATGGCAAACTTGCGAGCACGATTGATGGCGGAGGAGTTGAGACTGAAACAACAAGGTCAAGTCGAAGAAGTGGAGGCGCTTATAGCTAGACGAACCTTTTCGAAGAAAAAGAATTTCAAAAAAGATAATTCGTCAAAACCTAACAGTAAGGTAGGCAACAATGGTGGAAAACAGCAAGGTAAATGTTTCAAATGTGGCCAAGGTGGCCATTGGAAGCGCAACTGTCCACAAAAGAGCAAATTACACAAGAAGCAAGATGATACTTCGTCGATTGACGCTTTCATGTGTCACGGATCAACATCTAATGGAGATAAAGGGGTTGGGTATAGTCGATCCCGGAACCACTGGTCCCAAGACCACTTATGCCAGACAACTGGTACCAGCAGCCAACTGGTACCAAGACACCTGGTCCCCAAACTCATCCCGGAAGTTATCGCAAAAAGACCAATTAAATTTTTATCGAAGATAAAACTCGTCGAATACAATGGTTCGTGTATTTAATATATTCGTTAAGATGGTTAGTGAATTCGAGTAAGGAATTTTTGTGGGAAGAATTTTTTGCTAGGGATTTTTAAGGATAATTAACGGCCATTGGTCGATTTAATGCGATGAGCATGAGTTATGTATAGTTGTAGGTATATTGGTTTTGCATGGAAATATTCTGAAATCTATTGTGTCTCTCGTTCATTGGGTGTTGTTTTTTTTTTTATTGAAATGAAATGTGAGCAAAAAAGGAAAAATGCTTCCTATTTATAGATGAAGTGTGAGGGATGTTTGGGATGAGGCGTGATACCACAATTTTTTGTTGTTGTGATTAAGTTTCTTGTAGGTACCTATTTCTTGATTGGTTTATTTGTACTATCTATAATTAGGTAATAGGAGGTAGTGTGCTGTGCGTGGGTTGTCAGCTCTGTAGGAAGGTAGATTGGTCAATGGTTGTAGGTAGGTAGGTAGGTAGGTAGGTAGGTAGGTAGGTAGGTAGGTAGGTAGGTAGGTAGGTAGGTAGGTAGGTAGGTATTTTACGTTGCCGATAATGAGAACAAATTATGGGTAGGTATAGGTAAGCAAAGAATTGAGAATTTCAAAATTGTAGCTTATAGGTAGGTAGGTACCTACTTTATAGGTATAGGCAGGGCCAGTCCTAGCCAAAATTGCGCTCTGTGCAAGATTTATAGTAAGCGCCACTTTTTATATTCGCACACATATATACACATAGCAAATGGGGGAACCCGACTAATCCTCGCAAAACAAAAACTCCGCACGACACATCCTCGCAAACAAAATCATCGCAAAACCAAATCTCCACAGAGACACATACCCGCAAACAAAATCTTCTCAAAGACACATCTCTGCTGCGACACATCCTCGAAAAACAAAATCATCGCAAAGACACATTTTCGTGGTTGTTGATATACGCAAGGCAGTTGACCGAGGTATTTTTTCGGTGGGCTTTTAAACAGGCAACAATTAGGTAAAATTATGTGGTATAGCAATGGGGTAGGTGATAGTAGGTTGAACGCGAGAGGAGTATCAAAAGCTGTGTGAAGTCAGAACCCCGAGCTCAAAATTTTTGGTCCAAATATATCAGAATCGTTTGTCCATCGTTTGTCCACGTTTGTCCAGGCAAAATTTTCGTTTGTCCACCCCCAGAAAAAAAGTTATTAAGCTTTTCTTTTTTATAGGAACACCCCCACAAATTAAAAATTGACCTCATGCCCGCAAATGATAACTTATATGGATGGGACATGGTGCATTCGTTTGTCCAGCAGCCGATACTGATTGTCCACCAAAAATTTTTACTTTCCCACCCTTAGTTCAAAAGTTATTCAACATTTCTTTTTTATAGGAACACCCCCACAAATTTAAAAGTCGTCTACCACCCACAATTCATAACTTAGGAGTATGGGACCAATTGCATTCGTTTGTCCACCGGCTGATTATGATTGTCCACCAAAAATTTTCGTTTGTCCACCCTTAGTTCAAAATTTATTTAACATTTCTTTTTTATAGCAACTATCACAACCCTAAAAACCTTAAAAGTCGTCTACCACCCACAATTTTCAACTCAGAACGTTGAAACAAAAAGCCTTCGTTTGTCCAGCGGCCCATACTGATTGTCCACCAAAAATTTTCGTTTGTCCACCCTTAGGTCAAAAATTATTCAACTTTTCTATTTTATGGCACCCAACCCCAAAATTGAAAATTTCACTTAGCCGAATCGAACCTTTTGCAATCGTTTGTCCATCGTTTGTCCAGGCTAGAAAAAAAATAAAAAAAATTTTTCGACCCCCCCTTCAAAAGTTATTCAACTTTTCTATTTTATAGCAACACCCCCAAAACTAAAAATTGACCTCATGCCCACAATTTTCAACTTAGAACGTCGAAACAAAAAGCCTTCGTTTGTCCAGCGGCCCATACTGATTGTCCACCAAAAATTTTCGTTTGTCCACCCTTAGGTCAAAAATGATTCAACTTTTCTATTTTATGGCACCCAACCCCAAAATTGAAAATTTCACTTAGCCGAATCGAACCTTTTGCCATCGTTTGTCCATCGTTTGTGCAGGCTAGAAAAAAAATAAAAAAAATTTTTCAACCCCCCCTTCAAAAGTTATTCAACTTTTCTATTTTATAGCAACACCCCCAAAACTAAAAATTGACCTCATGCCCACAATTTTCAACTTAGAACGTCGAAACAAAAAGCCTTCGTTTGTCCAGCGGCCCATACTGATTGTCCACCAAAAATTTTCGTTTGTCCACCCTTAGGTCAAAAATTATTCAACTTTTCTATTTTATGGCACCCAACCCCAAAATTGAAAATTTCACTTAGCCGAATCGAACCTTTTGCCATCGTTTGTCCAGGCTAGAAAAAAAATAAAAAAAATTTTTCGACCCCCCCTTCAAAAGTTATTCAACTTTTCTATTTTATAGCAACACCCCCAAAACTAAAAATTGACCTCATGCCCACAATTTTCAACTTAGAACGTCGAAACAAAAAGCCTTCGTTTGTCCAGCGGCCCATACTGATTGTCCACCAAAAATTTTCGTTTGTCCACCCCAATGTCAAAAATTATTCAACCTTTTTATTTTATTATCAAGATTTTAGTTCAGACACAAACCATTTCATATAGTTCGCACATTTAATGCAAAAAATGTTCGAACAAAATTTGCATTTTTTTTTTCAATACGAAAAATGTTCGAACGAAAGAACAATGAGCATTTTGGGCCCACTATCCAACATTGCGCAACTATGATGAAACTTATGTCATATGAAAGCATATGGAGAGCACTTTATTTAATTATATGGCAGCTAAATTGAAATCGAGCGCAAAAGTTGTGTTTTGGCACATTCTATAAAAAAAGTATTTAAATTACAAACAAAATTATTTAAAAAAAATGGCAACACTTACTTAAAAGTGTTTCACCTTTTCTGAAAGTCTGAAGTCTGTTCTTTCATTTTATTTTTAAATCAACTTATTTGTGTAAATAGTTAGCCAGTTCAGGTTTCTTGAGATCTCTGAGATCTCAGAAATGTGACGTAATTCCTCAGTGAGATTCCTCACTTTTGCTGTCAAAAAGCTGAGACTGAAATTTTTTGGATTCGTTTGCTCAATTATTTTTTGTCGCAATTGATCAATTTATAAAAACGAGATGGAGACTGCTTTTGACTTCTAAAGGAGAAAGGAGTGTGACTCAACACTGATTTTTAGATTTGTTTTTCAGGATGCTCTTTTAAAAACTGAAGTAAGAAAAAGGTTTGAGCAAAATGGTTTAGGATATCAAAAATATTTTAATGCAGAAAATTAATCTTACTATCATACAATATTTATGTGAAACAAATTAAGAAAACCAAAAATCAGTTATGGATAGGGTAACCAAATAACTGGTTTAAAGTATGGGTTTTTCAAAATTTCCAAAAAACTGCCGTTATTCGAAAACCGTTATGGTGGGGTACGGACAAGTTAAATTCTGAATAGTCATGACCTGCCCTATCACCAGTTTCAGTTTGGACCATTGTTTATAGGACACCCTTTATACAGAAAAGCAGTACCGTCAACCCGGGTGATTGTGGCCTGGTTGGGTTACTTTGGCTTTTGAATGGATACTTTAAAAAATTTTAAATATGAAGGAGTTGTTTAATGTTTTTCAAACTTCTTTGTAAATTTGTATAATTGAATGAATTAAAAAATGATCATACTAGCTTTATTTAATTAAAATTAGTAAATAAAATATAATAAAATTTATTTTTTTTTTAAATGTTAAAAAAATCACCTGAAAATGTAGGATGGTTTTAATATGTTGCAGAAATATGATTGTAAAATGATTTTAACGCCGATATATGTATTTTTTTTTAAATTTAATTCCCTTTATTCTACCCTTTGTAACTATTTTATAAACAAAAAAATTTTATTTTTTTTATAATAAATGCCAAATGGTGGGGTGACTTTGGCTAGGTGGCAAGAACAAGAAATCATGAGTGACGAAGGTCAGGTTTGCAGTAAAGAAACATAAAATTTTACTTCGGCTTCATCTTAAATGTAGAGAACGACGAGTTAACAGTCTTAACAGCCGTGTTTTGGTGAGAATATAGCTCATTGAAGTAAAAAAAAATCAAGAAAACGATCCAGAGTTCCCACTGAGTTTGAGTAAGAGAAACTACTTTTATCCAGTAAATTTTGACTGAAGAAAAAAGTTAGTGTAAATGCCAGTAGATTTTTTTTGTTGTATCTCTAAATAAATTTTGACTGGCTGGGTTGCAGTTTCTCACCAAAACACGCCTATTCTTACGAAGAGATCCTGTATATAGCTTTATATATTAAGAAAAAAAAAGACGTTGCACATGTGAACAAGACTGGTCTGCAGAAAAAAACTTACTGTTCTAAATGTGGATCGGCGAGAGAGATTCTTTTTTCAAATATCCTTTCAAGTATATGAAAATTCGAATAACAAAAAATACTTAATATATAAAAAAAATTCTCTTCTTTCACTTGGGTTGGGTGAGATTGACTTGCTGCCTGTAGTTCATCTGAAAATGAGGAAAACGTCCGTCCGGCCAAATTCACCCTAAATGGGATGGTGACTTTGGCCACCCATATTTTAGCATACATATATAAAACTGTTCATTAGTATTTTTCAAGACTTGTTATACCTAATAGAGTGAGCGAAGTAGGTAAAATGGCTGAAATCTCCTTTTAAAAAAAAATTATTGCAAAAGTTATTCACATTTTAATTTGAAAAAGTGCCAAAGTGACCCGGGTTGACAGTAACTTTCTTTTTCAGCTTTTTGAGTTTGAAAGAAAATTTTTCGAAAAATAAGTTGATTTAAATATAAAATGAAAGAATAGACTTCAGACTTTCAGGAAAGGTAAAACACTTTTAAGTAAGTGTTGCAATTTTTTTAAAATAATTTTGTTTGTAATTTAAATACTTTTTTTATAAAATGTGCCAAAACACAACTTTTGCGCTCGATTTCAATTTAGCTGCCATATAATTAAATAAAGTGCTCTCCATATGCTTTCATATGACATAAGTTTCATCATAGTTGCGCAATGTTGGATAGTGGGCCCAAAATGCTCATGGTTCTTTCGTTCGAACATTTTTTGTATTGAAAAAAAAAATGCAAATTTTGTTCGAACATTTTTTGCATTAAATGTGCGAACTATATGAAAAGGTTTGTGTCTGAACTAAAATCTTGATAATAAAATAAAAAGGTTGAATAATTTTTGACATTGGGGTGGACAAACGAAAATTTTTGGTGGACAATCAGTATGGGCCGCTGGACAAACGAAGGCTTTTTGTTTCGACGTTCTAAGTTGAAAATTGTGGGCATGAGGTCAATTTTTAGTTTTGGGGGTGTTGCTATAAAATAGAAAAGTTGAATAACTTTTGAAGGGGGGGTTGAAAAATTTTTTTTATTTTTTTTCTAGCCTGCACAAACGATGGACAAACGATGGCAAAAGGTTCGATTCGGCTAAGTGAAATTTTCAATTTTGGGGTTGGGTGCCATAAAATAGAAAAGTTGAATAATTTTTGACCTAAGGGTGGACAAACGAAAATTTTTGGTGGACAATCAGTATGGGCCGCTGGACAAACGAAGGCTTTTTGTTTCGACGTTCTAAGTTGAAAATTGTGGGCATGAGGTCAATTTTTAGTTTTGGGGGTGTTGCTATAAAATAGAAAAGTTGAATAACTTTTGAAGGGGGGGTCGAAAAATTGTTTTTATTTTTTTTCTAGCCTGGACAAACGATGGACAAACGATTGCAAAAGGTTCGATTCGGCTAAGTGAAATTTTCAATTTTGGGGTTGGGTGCCATAAAATAGAAAAGTTGAATAATTTTTGACCTAAGGGTGGACACACGAAAATTTTTGGTGGACAATCAGTATGGGCCGCTGGACAAACGAAGGCTTTTTGTTTCGACGTTCAAAGTTGAAAATTGTGGGCATGAGGTCAATTTTTAGTTTTGGGGGTGTTGCTATAAAATAGAAAAGTTGAATAACTTTTGAAGGGGGGGTCGAAAAATTTTTTTTATTTTTTTTCTAGCCTGCACAAACGATGGACAAACGATGGCAAAAGGTTCGATTCGGCTAAGTGAAATTTTCAATTTTGGGGTTGGGTGCCATAAAATAGAAAAGTTGAATAATTTTTGACCTAAGGGTGGACAAACGAAAATTTTTGGTGGACAATCAGTATGGGCCGCTGGACAAACGAAGGCTTTTTGTTTCGACGTTCTAAGTTGAAAATTGTGGGCATGAGGTCAATTTTTAGTTTTGGGGGTGTTGCTATAAAATAGAAAAGTTGAATAACTTTTGAAGGGGGGGTCGAAAAATTTTTTTTATTTTTTTTCTAGCCTGGACAAACGATGAACAAACGATTGCAAAAGGTTCGATTCGGCTAAGTGAAATTTTCAATTTTGGGGTTGGGTGCCATAAAATAGAAACGTTGAATAATTTTTGACCTAAGGGTGGACAAACGAAAATTTTTGGTGGACAATCAGTATGGGCCGCTGGACAAACGAAGGCTTTTTGTTTCGACGTTCTAAGTTGAAAATTGTGGGCATGAGGTCAATTTTTAGTTTTGGGGGTGTTGCTATAAAATAGAAAAGTTGAATAACTTTTGAAGGGGGGGTCGAAAAATTGTTTTTATTTTTTTTCTAGCCTGGACAAACGATGGACAAACGATTGCAAAAGGTTCGATTCGGCTAAGTGAAATTTTCAATTTTGGGGTTGGGTGCCATAAAATAGAAAAGTTGAATAATTTTTGACCTAAGGGTGGACACACGAAAATTTTTGGTGGACAATCAGTATGGGCCGCTGGACAAACGAAGGCTTTTTGTTTCGACGTTCAAAGTTGAAAATTGTGGGCATGAGGTCAATTTTTAGTTTTGGGGGTGTTGCTATAAAATAGAAAAGTTGAATAACTTTTGAAGGGGGGGTCGAAAAATTTTTTTTATTTTTTTTCTAGCCTGGACAAACGATGGACAAACGATTGCAAAAGGTTCGATTCGGCTAAGTGAAATTTTCAATTTTGGGGTTGGGTGCCATAAAATAGAAAAGTTGAATAATTTTTGACCTAAGGGTGGACAAACGAAAATTTTTGGTGGACAATCAGTATGGGCCGCTGGACAAACGAAGGCTTTTTGTTTCGACGTTCTAAGTTGAAAATTGTGGGCATGAGGTCAATTTTTAGTTTTGGGGGTGTTGCTATAAAATAGAAAAGTTGAATAACTTTTGAAGGGGGGGTCGAAAAATTTTTTTTATTTTTTTTCTAGCCTGGACAAACGATGGCAAAAGGTTCGATTCGGCTAAGTGAAATTTTCAATTTTGGGGTTGGGTGCCATAAAATAGAAAAGTTGAATCATTTTTGACCTAAGGGTGGACAAACGAAAATTTTTGGTGGACAATCAGTATGGGCCGCTGGACAAACGAAGGCTTTTTGTTTCGACGTTCTAAGTTGAAAATTGTGGGCATGAGGTCAATTTTTAGTTTTGGGGGTGTTGCTATAAAATAGAAAAGTTGAATAACTTTTGAAGGGGGGGTCGAAAAATTGTTTTTATTTTTTTTCTAGCCTGGACAAACGATGGACAAACGATTGCAAAAGGTTCGATTCGGCTAAGTGAAATTTTCAATTTTGGGGTTGGGTGCCATAAAATAGAAAAGTTGAATAATTTTTGACCTAAGGGTGGACACACGAAAATTTTTGGTGGACAATCAGTATGGGCCGCTGGACAAACGAAGGCTTTTTGTTTCGACGTTCAAAGTTGAAAATTGTGGGCATGAGGTCAATTTTTAGTTTTGGGGGTGTTGCTATAAAATAGAAAAGTTGAATAACTTTTGAAGGGGGGGTCGAAAAATTTTTTTTATTTTTTTTCTAGCCTGCACAAACGATGGACAAACGATGGCAAAAGGTTCGATTCGGCTAAGTGAAATTTTCAATTTTGGGGTTGGGTGCCATAAAATAGAAAAGTTGAATAATTTTTGACCTAAGGGTGGACAAACGAAAATTTTTGGTGGACAATCAGTATGGGCCGCTGGACAAACGAAGGCTTTTTGTTTCGACGTTCAAAGTTGAAAATTGTGGGCATGAGGTCAATTTTTAGTTTTGGGGGTGTTGCTATAAAATAGAAAAGTTGAATAACTTTTGAAGGGGGGGTCGAAAAATTTTTTTTATTTTTTTTCTAGCCTGGACAAACGATGAACAAACGATTGCAAAAGGTTCGATTCGGCTAAGTGAAATTTTCAATTTTGGGGTTGGGTGCCATAAAATAGAAACGTTGAATAATTTTTGACCTAAGGGTGGACAAACGAAAATTTTTGGTGGACAATCAGTATGGGCCGCTGGACAAACGAAGGCTTTTTGTTTCGACGTTCTAAGTTGAAAATTGTGGGCATGAGGTCAATTTTTAGTTTTGGGGGTGTTGCTATAAAATAGAAAAGTTGAATAACTTTTGAAGGGGGGGTCGAAAAATTGTTTTTATTTTTTTTCTAGCCTGGACAAACGATGGACAAACGATTGCAAAAGGTTCGATTCGGCTAAGTGAAATTTTCAATTTTGGGGTTGGGTGCCATAAAATAGAAAAGTTGAATAATTTTTGACCTAAGGGTGGACACACGAAAATTTTTGGTGGACAATCAGTATGGGCCGCTGGACAAACGAAGGCTTTTTGTTTCGACGTTCAAAGTTGAAAATTGTGGGCATGAGGTCAATTTTTAGTTTTGGGGGTGTTGCTATAAAATAGAAAAGTTGAATAACTTTTGAAGGGGGGGTCGAAAAATTTTTTTTATTTTTTTTCTAGCCTGGACAAACGATGGACAAACGATTGCAAAAGGTTCGATTCGGCTAAGTGAAATTTTCAATTTTGGGGTTGGGTGCCATAAAATAGAAAAGTTGAATAATTTTTGACCTAAGGGTGGACAAACGAAAATTTTTGGTGGACAATCAGTATGGGCCGCTGGACAAACGAAGGCTTTTTGTTTCGACGTTCTAAGTTGAAAATTGTGGGCATGAGGTCAATTTTTAGTTTTGGGGGTGTTGCTATAAAATAGAAAAGTTGAATAACTTTTGAAGGGGGGGTCGAAAAATTTTTTTTATTTTTTTTCTAGCCTGGACAAACGATGGCAAAAGGTTCGATTCGGCTAAGTGAAATTTTCAATTTTGGGGTTGGGTGCCATAAAATAGAAAAGTTGAATCATTTTTGACCTAAGGGTGGACAAACGAAAATTTTTGGTGGACAATCAGTATGGGCCGCTGGACAAACGAAGGCTTTTTGTTTCGACGTTCTAAGTTGAAAATTGTGGGCATGAGGTCAATTTTTAGTTTTGGGGGTGTTGCTATAAAATAGAAAAGTTGAATAACTTTTGAAGGGGGGGTCGAAAAATTTTTTTTATTTTTTTTCTAGCCTGGACAAACGATGGCAAAAGGTTCGATTCGGCTAAGTGAAATTTTCAATTTTGGGGTTGGGTGCCATAAAATAGAAAAGTTGAATAATTTTTGACCTAAGGGTGGACAAACGAAAATTTTTGGTGGACAATCAGTATGGGCCGCTGGACAAACGAAGGCTTTTTGTTTCGACGTTCTAAGTTGAAAATTGTGGGCATGAGGTCAATTTTTAGTTTTGGGGGTGTTGCTATAAAATAGAAAAGTTGAATAACTTTTGAAGGGGGGGTTGAAAAATTTTTTTTATTTTTTTTCTAGCCTGCACAAACGATGGACAAACGATGGCAAAAGGTTCGATTCGGCTAAGTGAAATTTTCAATTTTGGGGTTGGGTGCCATAAAATAGAAAAGTTGAATAATTTTTGACCTAAGGGTGGACAAACGAAAATTTTTGGTGGACAATCAGTATGGGCCGCTGGACAAACGAAGGCTTTTTGTTTCAACGTTCTGAGTTGAAAATTGTGGGTGGTAGACGACTTTTAAGGTTTTTAGGGTTGTGATAGTTGCTATAAAAAAGAAATGTTAAATAAATTTTGAACTAAGGGTGGACAAACGAAAATTTTTGGTGGACAATCATAATCAGCCGGTGGACAAACGAATGCAATTGGTCCCATACTCCTAAGTTATGAATTGTGGGTGGTAGACGACTTTTAAATTTGTGGGGGTGTTCCTATAAAAAAGAAATGTTGAATAACTTTTGAACTAAGGGTGGGAAAGTAAAAATTTTTGGTGGACAATCAGTATCGGCTGCTGGACAAACGAATGCACCATGTCCCATCCATATAAGTTATCATTTGCGGGCATGAGGTCAATTTTTAATTTGGGGTGGACAAACGAAAATTTTGCCTGGACAAACGTGGACAAACGATGGACAAACGATTCTGATATATTTGGACCCAAAATTTTGAGCTCGGGGTTCTGACTTCACACAGCTAGTATCAAATATAGAAATAGGGCGCTGTTATTTGTGATTTATCCATAAGGAATCTAAAGAGGTTGGGTGGAATGGGGGATGGGTTTATTTAAGTACGGGGCCGGATAAGAAAAATGTTATGTCGCTGTTCATAAACGGGTGGTTCATAAAAATGTCAACTTCGTTGTTTCTTGAGTGATTTCAATGAAATTGACACTAGTAATAGGTAAGATAAAGTTATGAAAGAAAAAAAAAAAAATTCAAAACAGGGTGGTTCATAAATATTGCAAAAATTGCTAACTTCGTAGTTCCTTGGGTGATTTTGCTGATACTGACACTACTAAGAGGAGAGATAAAGTTATGAATGAAAAAAATATTTTCAACATGGTGGTTCAAAAAAAATGTCAACTTCGTTATTCCTTGAGTGATTTTAATGAAATTGACACTACTAATAGGTTAGATAAATTTATGAGAGAAAAAAATATTTTCAAAACAGGGAGGTTCATAAATATGGCAAAAAAATGCTAACTTCGTAGTTCCTTGGGTGATTTTGCTGAAATTGACACTGCCAAGAGGTGAGATAAAGTTATGAAAGAAAAAATATTTTTAAATTAGGGTAGTTCATAAAAATGTCAACTTCGTTGTTTCTTGCGCGATTTCAATGAAACTGCCATAGGTATTAGCTGAGCTTGAGTTATGAACAAAAAAAATATTTTCAAATTAGGGTGGTTCATAAAAATGTCAACTTCGTTGTTTCTTGCGTGATATCAATGAAACTGACGTAGGTATTAGCTGAGCTTAAGTTATGAACAAAAAAAATATTTTCAAAGTAGGGTGGTTCATAAAAATGTCAACTTCGTTTTTTATTGCGCGATTTCAATGAAACTGACATAGGTTATAACTGAGCCATAGTTAAGATTACACTGTCTAAGAGTTGTATAAGAACAGTTTTGTCCCTCTAGCACTGAAGATATTACTTGGGCAACCAATAGTCTGTTCAACAAAAATTGTCACTACAGGGCGAGCTTTTTTCAAAACAGTGGCGCCTGTATTTTATCACAACACTGAATTGAAAAAACTTCAACAAACTTATTATTAATAGTAAAAAAATATATTTCGCTTTCAATTTCAATTATGTTATTTTTTCGTCTATTTTCTTGTCAATAGGAGATTTTGAACCGCTTTTTTCTTTTTTCTTTATTCTGAAATGTTATGAATGTTATTTGATTGAAAAAAATTTTAATTTTACTTCGGTATTTGATTTTTCCAAGGATTGAACTCATGACCTTCCGATCACTTCTCCAGCACTCTACCACTAGGCCAACTCGCTATTCGAGAGATAGATGTAAAATTTGTAACAAGTAGATGCATTTGCTATTGACATTTTATAAAAGCTGTTTTCCTTATGAAAGCCAATAGCTCACCAAGGAAAGCAATATTTTACATAAGCTTGCTATTAACATTTTATAAAAGCTATATTTTTCTTATGGAAGGTAATAGCTCACGAAAAAAAGCAATAATTTCTATTAGTTTGCTATAAGCATCTTAAACAGGCCTTTTCATACTTTATTAGACAAGCCTTGTATACAAATTTATTATTCCACTCTTAAAAAGCTATTATTGTAAATAATTTTGAAAAATAGATGACTTGTATAATAGAGCCCTATATTAATTCTTTATAAGCTATAGCCTACCAAATATTCAAAATTGGACCCTATACAAGTTAAATTGTTAGGCACACAATTCATGTAAGCCAGTAAGTAGCGTAGCATGTTTTTAGTTGAAGTTTTTTCAATTCAGTGTTGTGATAAAATACAGGCGCCACTGTTTTGAAAAAAGCTCGCCCTGTAGTGACAATTTTTGTTGAACAGACTATTGTTTGCCCAAGTAATATCTTCAGTGCTAGAGGGACAAAACTGTTCTTATACAACTCTTAGACAGTGTAATCTTAACTATGGCTCAGTTATAACCTATGTCAGTTTCATTGAAATCGCGCAATAAAAAACGAAGTTGACATTTTTATGAACCACCCTAATTTGAAAATATTTTTTTTGTTCATAACTCAAGCTCAGCTAATACCTACGTCAGTTTCATTGATATCACGCAAGAAACAACGAAGTTGGCATTTTTATGAACCACCCTAATTTGAAAATAATTTTTTTGTTCATAACTCAAGCTCAGCTAATACCTATGGCAGTTTCATTGAAATCGCGCAAGAAACAACGAAGTTGACATTTTTATGAACTACCCTAATTTAAAAATATTTTTTCTTTCATAACTTTATCTCACCTCTTGGCAGTGTCAATTTCAGCAAAATCACCCAAGGAACTACGAAGTTAGCATTTTTTTGCCAAATTTATGCACCACCCTGTTTTGAAAATATTTTTTTCTCTCATAAATTTATCTAACCTATTAGTAGTGTCAATTTCATTAAAATCACTCAAGGAATAACGAAGTTGACATTTTTTTTGAACCACCCTGTTGAAAATATTTTTTTCATTCATAACTTTATCTCTCCTCTTAGTAGTGCCAGTATCAGCAAAATCACCCAAGGAACTACGAAGTTAGCAATTTTTGCAATATTTATGAACCACCCTGTTTTGAAATTTTTTTTTTTCTTTCATAACTTTATCTTACCTATTACTAGTGTCAATTTCATTGAAATCACTCAAGAAACAACGAAGTTGACATTTTTATGAACCACCCGTTTATGAACAGCGACATAACATTTTTCTTATCCGGCCCCGTACTTAAATAAACCCATCCCCCATTCCACCCAACCTCTTTAGATTCCTTATGGACAAATCACAAATAACAGCGCCCTATTTCTATATTTGATACTCCTCTCGCGTTCAACCTTACTATCACCTACCCCATTGCTATACCACATAATTTTACCTAATTGTTGCCAGTTTAAAAGCCCACCGAAAAAATACCTCGGTCAACTGCCTTGCGTATATCAACAACCACGAAAATGTGTCTTTGCGATGATTTTGTTTTTCGAGGATGTGTCGCAGCAGAGATGTGTCTTTGAGAAGATTTTGTTTGCGGGTATGTGTCTCTGTGGAGATTTGGTTTTGCGATGATTTTGTTTGCGAGGATGTGTCGTGCGGAGTTTTTGTTTTGCGAGGATTAGTCGGGTTCCCCCATTTGCTATGTGTATATATGTGTGCGAATATAAAAAGTGGCGCTTACTATAAATCTTGCACAGAGCGCAATTTTGGCTAGGACTGGCCCTGCCTATACCTATAAAGTAGGTACCTACCTACCTATAAGCTACAATTTTGAAAGTCTCAATTCTTTGCTTACCTATACCTACCCATAATTTGTTCTCATTATCGGCAACGTAAAATACCTATGTACCTACCTACCTACCTACAACCATTGACCAATCTACCTTCCTATAGAGCTGACAACCCACGCACAGCACACTACCTCCTATTACCTAATTATAGATAGTACAAATAAACCAATCAAGAAATAGGTACCTACAAGAAACTTAATCACAACAACAAAAAATTGTGGTTTCACGCCTCATCCCAAACATCCCTCACACTTCATCTATAAATAGGAAGCATTTTTCCTTTTTTGCTCACATTTCATTTCAATTAAAAAAAAAAAGAACACCCAATGAACGAGAGACACAATAGATTTCAGAATATTTCCATGCAAAACCAATGGGTGACACTCGACAGATTCGCCACCGAATCGAGATGAAGCGCTGCTGTCGCCTCAAATAATAATTTAGTGTTGTTGTATTCAATTTTGTAAACTTCCTTCATTTCGTTTATTCGAAAGGGGATTTTATTTTTTTTTATTTTTTCAGTTACTATGGAAACAAATTTATTTGTATTTTAGTTTTTAGTTTTTTTTTTTTAATTATGTGTGTATATTATGTATGTATGTTTGTCTGTCGAAGAAAATCTATTTTAATGATTTCAGTTTTTAAATAAAAATTATTAAAATCAAATCAGGGGCTACCTATATTGTTTTTCGTGATATGAAAACTGCATTGTTTAGGTATGTACATTATGTATAAATTGAGTTGTACTGATCTGATGTTCAAGGTAAAATTCTTAAAATGCAGTAAACAAAACAAGCTATACATTCATGGTACTTTTTTTTTGGACTAGTGAAAGGGAGGGGGGGGGGGGGGAATGGTGTGAACATAGAATTTCTAAATTCTGTGAGCTACAGAAAAATTAAAAAAAAAAACAATTTAAAGTTTTAAAAAACGTTTTGATATTATTAATAAATATAAATATATTTCTACGCATATGAACAATGTTCATTGTACAATGTACATACACACATTTCTAATTTTTTTCAGGATATTCAAATTCAAAGTTTTAAAAGGCTATTGAATTGATTGAATTTATATGTAGAGATAAGGCTTGTGTTATCAAATAATGAGTTAATTATTTATTCTTTAAATACATACAAGTAAAATATTATACAGCCGCAACAGGTATGAAAGCTAAAAATTAATAAAATACTGGAAGGTGCATACAATTATAAAGATGTTACCTAATTGAAATGCGTACTGAAGAAGTGGAAAGTTAAAAATGTAGCCCTTAAGTTCAAGAAAAATTATGGATTTTTTGAATTTGTTAAGATCAATTTTCTAAGGTCAATTCAATCAAATCCAATTACAATTAGGTTCCATTTCTATATCGAATATCGAAGAATAATAGTTTTACATCATTTTAGAATTCCTTTATTTTTAATTTGTGGAAACAATTTAAAGTTTTGCTTGTTACTTTAATGTTAGGTTTTCATTGATATACGCGATCAAATTTCACTCAAAAGCATTGAAGAAACTTACTATAAATACACAAAAAAAAACTTGTTTTCAATTTTTTACTTTTATTATTTAAATGATCATTGATCTTTTAAGAAAAGGCATACTCCAAGAGCAACCATCCTAAATACGGCTTAGAATATCAAACTTTTTTAGTTTTCTTTTTCCGTTTTTTGCTTTAGCATTTAAAATTTGTATTTTTGCCCTAAGAAGGACTGTCACAGAAAACTTTATGAGATGATTTGTATGTTCCATTTGAAGACATGGAAGTGAAATGATGCCGATGCACTTTTGTTGGAGTTTTTCAATTATCTTGCATTCATAACATAAAATATCGAATTGTTTTTCGAAACAGGCAATTATTTCGTCAAGCATTTCCTTTAACTCTTCCGTTGGAATTGTGAGTCCTCCTTGGGTTGCTGTTTCATATTGCCTTAGTTTTATAAGGTTTTCGGTGTCTTTATATTTGTTTGTTTTGTTTTTACACATAAATTTTCTACAATGTATGCAGTCATTTTTTTTCGAAACAGATTGGGCAATGTATCCAGCAAAATATGTTCTTGCAAGGTCTTCAATTGAAATATCTGATTCAATATCATTTGAGCCTTCAGTATCTGAATCGTCAAACTCACAAACGTTAGAGAATTGGTCATCAGGAAACTCAGAAATAAAGTTATTTGATGAAATACCTAAAAAAAAATGTCCATATTTATTTTTGCCAAAAAAAAATTCGATTAAATTATTAAATATAGTCCACTTAAACAAAACCATATACAATGAAAAAAAAAGAATAAGAATACTTCCTCTGATCTATTGGAACCATATTTATTGGAATATTATCTGGTATTATTTCCTCTTTTAATATTTCTGTAGTATCCTGTAAACCAAGGTAGACTGTTTTTTTTTAAAAGGTTGAACAACAAGCTCGTTTAATTCGTTTTATAATACTCACTTTCTACGTCTGCCATATTCAAAAGAACTGTGGTGTCCGATGTTTCATAAGACGAAGTATCGGGGGCGATAATGGGCTCCGGGATCTTAGCACCTCATATATGGGATATTCGCAAAAAAAGTATGCCATCTAAAAGGTCACTAATTGGTCACAAAAGGTCAGCTATTTTAAGAAATTGGTCAGGCTTGGAAAACTTGTAATCCAAGCTTGAACTTTTTCAAGGTCATTAGCGATTTTTGGCACCTCATTTATGGGATATTCGCAAAAAAAGTATACCATTGGAAAGGCCACCGGATCGTCAGGCTTAGGTTTTTTTTTTATGAATTTAAAAAAAAAATTTCAAGGTCACAGTATAAGACTTTTAGCACCTCATTAGTGGAATTTATAAAAAACAAGTATGCAATTTAAAAGGTCAGTAAAAGGTCATAAAAGGTCAGGTAGTTTCAGTAATTGGTCAGGCATATATTTTTTTTAATAATTTTTTAAATTTTTTTCAAGGTCATAGCGATTTTTAGCACCTCATTTGTGGGATATTCGAAAAAAGTATATACCATCTGAAAGGTTACTTAATCCTTATAAAAGGTCAGGCAGTTTCAGAAATTGGTCAGGTATAGATTTTTTTTTATAAGCTTTTTAATTTTTTTAAAGGTCATACAAGGTCACGTGTACCTTTAGCACCTCATTTATGGGATATTCGAATAAAAATTATGTCATCTGAAAGGTAACTCAATCGTCATAAAAGGTCAGCTAATTTCAGAAATTGGTCAGCCTTGGATTTTTTTTTATTCGTTTTTAAAGTTTTGTCCCAAGGTCACGTGTACCTTTAGCACCTCATTTATGGGATATTCGCAAAAAAAGTATACCATTTGAAAGGCCACCGGATCGTGATAAAAGGTCAGCTAGTTTCAGTAATTGGTCAGGCTTAGGTTTTTTTTTTATGAATTTTAAATAAAAATTTCAAGGTCACAGTATAATACTTTTAGCACCTCATTTGTCGAATTTCGGAAAAAAATGTATACCATCTGAAAGGTGATGTTGTACTTATAAAAGGTCAGCTATATTCGGAAATTGATCAGGCATAGATTTTTTTTAATGATTTTTTTATTTTTTTTTCAAGGTCACTAGTGTAAGACTTTTAGAACCTCGTTAGTGGAATTTCACAAAAAAAAAGCAAAAAATCATTTAAAAAACTCTATGCCTGACCAATTTCCGAATATAGCTGACCTTTTATAAGTACAACATCACCTTTCAGATGGTATACATTTTTTTGCGAAATTCGACAAATGAGGTGCTAAAAGTCTTATACTAGTGACCTTGAAATTTTTTTTTTTTTTAATTCATAAAAAAAATCTATGCCTGACCAATTTCCGAAAATAGCTGACCTTTTATAAGTATAAAATAACCTTCAGATGGTATGCTTTTTTTCCGAAATTCCACAAATGAGGTGCTAAATGTCTTATACTAGTGACCTTGAATTTTTTTTTTGTTTTTAATTCAAAAAAAAAAATCTATAGCTGACCAATTTCCGAAACTAGCTGACCTTTTATGAGGACTGAGTTACCTTTCAAATGATATATATTTTTTTCGAATATCCCATAAATGAGGTGCTAAAGGTATCCGTGACCTTGGGACAAAACTTTTAAAAAATAATTTAAAAAAATCCAAGGCTGACCAATTTCCGAAACTAGCTGACCTTTTATGAGGATTGAGTTACCTTTCAGATGGTATATTTTTTATTCGAATATCCCATAAATGAGGTGCTAAAGGTACAAGTGACCTTGAATGACCTTAAAAAATTAAAAAGCTTATAAACAAAAATCTATAGCTGACCAATTTCTGAAACTGCCTGACCTTTTATAAGGATTAAGTAACCTTTCAGATGGTATATACTTTTTTCGAATATCCCACAATTGAGGTGCTAAAAATCGCTATGACCTTGAAAAAAATTTAAAAAATTATTAAAAAAAAAATATGCCTGACCAATAACTGAAACTACCTGACCTTTTATGACCTTTTACTGACCTTTTAAATTGCATACTTGTTTTTTAAAAATTCCACTAATGAGGTGCTAAAAGTCTTATACTATGACCTTGAAATTTTTTTTAAAAATTCATTAAAAAAAACCTAAGCCTGACCAATTACTGAAACTAGCTGACCTTTTATCACGATCCGGTGGCCTTTCCAATGGTATACTTTTTTTGCGAATATCCCATAAATGAGGTGCCAAAAATCGCTACTGACCTTGAAAAAGTTCAAGCTTGGATTACAAGTTTTCTAAGCCTGACCAATTCTTAAAATAGCTGACCTTTTGTGACCAATTAGTGACCTTTTAGATGGCGTACTTTTTTTGCGAATATCCCATATATGAGGTGCTAAGATCCCGGAGCCGCGATAATGTTGTAAAAACACATTTGTTTTAAATTCTTGTGGAGCCGAAAAGAAGAAGGATTTTTTTCGTTAGATCCACGATTGTTTCGAACTACCGAAATGGTGTTTTCAAGACAATCAGTATTTAAATGAGATGTGACCATATACTGTTGTCCTTCAACTTTTATATGATCCCACAGTTGAAGTACACCATTGATTGTTTGACGCAATCCGTTGAAACAATGAACAACTCCTTTTTTTCTCTCTTCCAAGCTGATATCCACTCCAGTGATTCTTTCAAATTTAATAAAATACCTTCTTGGCTATCGGAAATGGCACATTTGTCGGGATTTTGGGAAAATTTATTGGTGCTATTCATGTTGTCAAATAGTTTGTTAAGCCTAAAAAAGCAATTTCCAGTGCTTAAGGCCATCGCCTTTTCATTTTCGTCGAATATTTTTGTTAACGCAGATGCAAAAATTGCTGTCGACGTGTGATGGCTGAAAACTTGTTGTTGTATTTGACTTCTTGCTTGTTTTAAGCAGTCATTTGTGTATGATTCTTGACACAGAAATCCTTGTTTTCTTGAAATGAAAAGGGATAGGCGCTTTTCGATACACACGAACGGATTGAGGAAAAAGTCACAAATTTTCGATCAAAATGATCAGCACATATATAAATGTTTTGATTGGAAATAAGTTTTTCAGAAAAACTATTCCCAGAATTCACTAACCATTTTTCACGACGATGGTCTTTTGGTAACAAAACTCTGGGAATGCCAAAGGTTTTGTTATGTTTACATCCGATGTAATCACAATAAATCATTTTTATCCGTTTTTAATAAACACACGAAAAAATAACAAATTCTAAAAGCTTCTTATAGAAAATGAAGAAACCCGCAAAACAAAAATAATTTTTAGAATGACTTATTTTTGTATTTTATTTTTAAATCATGCAAAAAGAATTTTAACAGGCAATAGTAAATAAACAAGTTTAACTATAGCCTTAACAATAATAGCAATAAGCTCTTATTTCGAAATATAATTTTTTCAATTTGTTAGTAGAAATCAATTTGTTTTGTATTTAGTTCCACTTAATTAAGATGGGCAGCTGTGCACAAAATTTATAAATAGAGATATTCGTGGAGCGCGATAGACTATATACAGGGTGTCCCGTAACTGAAAGTCAAGCGGGTAACGGGTGATAGAGTAGGTTGTACCTGTTCTGGAAAAAATAAGAAAAAAAATCCATCTCGCTTGGTTAAGTAATAATAGCAATATTTAGAAAAATAGTGAAAATCGATACCCTAGACCACATTTTTAGGTACTGTGGTCACAAATTTCCGAATTTTGACGTGTTTATTTATTTTACGTAATCCTAAATAACCATGCTATTGATTTCAATCACAAATTTAAAAATAAATATTGTAAGTTTCGTAAGAAAAATAAAGTTTGACTGAGTCATGTTTCAAAAACAATTTTTTGAGCTAACTTTGACACTTCATATTTAAAAAAAAATGTACTACACTACCTTGGCAAGTTTTTTAAAAAATTGGCGCGTTTCATCAAGATTTCAAAATGGTACAACACTTGCTACTTATTCATTCGTAAAAAATATTTTTCATTTTTTATTTGCAAAAAGGACCTCCAGTTCACTTCAATCACTTTTACGAGAATAATGCTTTTTTGTACTCAAAAATCCATTTTACCAAGGTTTACGTGACATAAATAGAGGCACTAGAATCAGACACTGTTTGCCGTTAATAATAGTGAGACAGATCTACATTACACAATATGGTACGCTACAATCTACGTTCGGTACGTTACGTTCCTTGTTTTACTCGCAACTTCTCACAATCGTGCGCTTTTGTGATACCCTGGACTCGATTATTGTTGTAAAAATTGTGTCAGTTATTATCTAGTACATAATAGAAACTAAGAACTTCCATATTTTTCGACAACATTGTTCTGCAGATATCGACTCTGGGAGCGTTTAGTCACGAGGTAGCAAACATTGTACACGTTGCACATGGTACGGGTGGAAGTAGTTCTGTTTTAAAATTCGATGAGCAATGCTTTTCGGTATTCCAGTGGATCGAAAGGTATACAAATGTGGGGCGTCACCCATGACCACCGGGTGTTCATCTATGCACACCTATCAAACTCGCAAGGACGATTGCCTATAGTACTCGTATGGCGGCGCTGCAGAAGGGAGATCCCAAGGACATAACGACGAAGTACTTTTAAATTTAATTGAATTCAATGTGATCCAGCGCTTGATCAGTGCGATTGAAAGATCCACTGGAATACCGAGAAGCATTGCTCATCGAATTTTAAATCAAAACAACTACCACCCGTGACCCATACCATATGCAACGTGTATACGAAGTTTGCTCCCTCGTAACTATACGCCCCCAGTGTTGATATTTGCTGAACATTGTTGGCAAAAATTTGTGAAGTTTTTTGTACCTACTACTAGATAATAACTAACATAATTTCCACAACACTATTCAAGTCCAGGGTAACAAAAGCGCACGATTGTGAGATGTTGCGACTAAAACAAGGAACGTAGCGTACCGAACGTAGATTGTAGCGTACCATATTGTGTAATGCAGATCTGTCTCACTCTTACTGACGGAAAACAGTGTCTGATTCTAGTGCCTCTGTGTATGTCACGAACACCTTGGTAAAATGGATTTTTGAGTACAAAAAAGCATTATTCTCGTAAAAGTGATTGAAGTGAACTGAGGTCCTTTTTGCAAATAAAAAATGAAAAATATTTTTTACGAATGAATAAGTAGCAAGTGTTGTACCATTTTGAAATCTTGATGAAACGCGCCAATTTTTTAAAAAACTTGCCAAGGTAGTGTAGTACATTTTTTTTTAAATATGAAGTGTCAAAGTTAGCTCAAAAAATTGTTTTTGAAACATGACTCAGTCAAACTTTATTTTTCTTACGAAACTTACAATATTTATTTTTAAATTTGTGATTGAAATCAATAGCATGGTTATTTAGGATTACGTAAAAAAAATAAACACGTCAAAATTCGGAAATTTGTGACCACAGTACCTAAAAATGTGGTCTAGGGTATCGATTTTCACTATTTTTCTAAATATTGCTATTATTACTTAACCAAGCGAGATGGATTTTTTTTCTTATTTTTTCCAGAACAGGTACAACCTACTCTATCACCCGTTACCCGCTTGACTTTCAGTTACGGGACACCCTGTATATAGTCTATCGCGCTCCACGAATATCTCTATTGATAAATTTTGTGCACAGCTGCCCATCTTAATTAAGTGGAACTAAATACAAAACAAATTGATTTCTACTAACAAATTGAAAAAATTATATTTCGAAATAAGAGCTTATTGCTATTATTGTTAAGGCTATAGTTAAACTTGTTTATTTACTATTGCCTGTTAAAATTCTTTTTGCATGATTTAAAAATAAAATACAAAAATAAGTCATTCTAAAAATTATTTTTGTTTTGCGGGTTTCTTCATTTTCTATAAGAAGCTTTTAGAATTTGTTATTTTTTCGTGTGTTTATTAAAAACGGATAAAAATGATTTATTGTGATTACATCGGATGTAAACATAACAAAACCTTTGGCATTCCCAGAGTTTTGTTACCAAAAGACCATCGTCGTCGTAACTAACATAATTTCCACAACACTATTCAAGTCCAGGGTAACAAAAGCGCACGATTGTGAGATGTTGCGACTAAAACAAGGAACGTAGCGTACCGAACGTAGATTGTAGCGTACCATATTGTGTAATGTAGATCTGTCTCACTCTTACTGACGGAAAACAGTGTCTGATTCTAGTGCCTCTGTGTATGTCACGAACACCTTGGTAAAATGGATTTTTGAGTACAAAAAAGCATTATTCTCGTAAAAGTGATTGAAGTGAACTGAGGTCCTTTTTGCAAATAAAAAATGAAAAATATTTTTTACGAATGAATAAGTAGCAAGTGTTGTACCATTTTGAAATCTTGATGAAACGCGCCAATTTTTTAAAAAACTTGCCAAGGTAGTGTAGTACATTTTTTTTTAAATATGAAGTGTCAAAATTAGCTCAAAAAATTGTTTTTGAAACATGACTCAGTCAAACTTTATTTTTCTTACGAAACTTACAATATTTATTTTTAAATTTGTGATTGAAATCAATAGCATGGTTATTAAGGATTACGTAAAAAAAATAAACACGTCAAAATTCGGAAATTTGTGACCACAGTACCTAAAAATGTGGTCTAGGGTATCGGTTTTCACTATTTTTCTAAATATTGCTATTATTACTTAACCAAGCGAGATGGATTTTTTTTCTTATTTTTTCCAGAACAGGTACAACCTACTCTTTCACCCGTTACCCGCTTGACTTTGAGTTACGGGACACCCTGTATATACCCCGAATTATCCGGTCATTTTGTTTCATATTATAATATGCATATAAACATAAAAATCCGTGTTTTGCTGAAAGTGTATCCAGCCGAGTAAAATCCCAAACAATTACAAATAACTTTGTTTTATTTACAATCAATAGAGTATTTATAACTACATAATATTAAAACTTTGCTAAGCTGACTATACTCTAAACAAAACACGGTTTAAATTGCTTCAAAATATGAAGATAAAAATTGTCCGGCGATATTCTTTGTAAACTGCAAACATAATATTCGTCTCTAATTTTTACAAAAAATATTATTCACAAATAGTTTTTCTATTTTTCAATATAAAAACAAAATCCTCAACATAGCTTAAAAAAAAAATCCTCAAGTAAACAAAAATATAAAAAAAACCCATACCGCTAAAGAAAAATACATACACATTTTTTTTCGTCAGAAACCAAAATTTGTAAACAAATTTCAAAACAAAACAAAATATTGAAGCATCATCGTCATGGAAACCAATTCAAAAAGGAACAATTAAATTTTAAATATCCCTTTGGAAATTGGTTTGTGTTTACAAAAATCCTTCATCGTCTTTTTCGTTTCTAAATTTCACCACAAGGATTTATGAGGCGCTTTGAGATGTGGAGTGTCACCTTCTATTTGTATTTATTCAATGATACCTACAACTATACCTAACTCATGCTCATCGCATTAAATCGACCAATGGGCGAATTTGCAGCACAACAGAAAAAAACCCTCCAAAAAAAATACTTCCCTTAAAAATTCCTTACTCGAATTCACTAACCATCTTGTCGAAAGTATTAAATACACGAACCATTGTTTTATTTTCGATATAAATTTAATTGGTCTTTTTACGACAACTTCCGGGATGAGTTTAAATTTAATTGGTCTTTTAACGGCCAGTTCCGGGATGAGTTTGGGGACCAGGTATCTCGGGACCAGTTGTCCTGGGTGCAGTTGGCTGCTGGTACCAGTTGAGTGGGATAAGTGGTCTTGGTATCAGTGGTTCTGGGATCGGCTGCGTTGACACCGAGATAAAGATACTTGGATATTAGATTCAGGTGCAAGCGACCACATGAGCCATAGACGCGAATGGTTTGAAAATTTCATCGAAACAACAAAATATGTGACTATAGGAAACGGCAAGAAAATACAAATGGGTATTCAACACCAACGTACAGTGCTGTTTACACCTGAACAGAACGGAAGTGCAGAGAGGGATATGCGAACAATCATAGAATCGGCAAAGACCATGCTTCATTCAAAACAGATGCACAAGCGATTTTGGGCCGAAGCAGTAAACACATCGGTTCATGTACTTAATCGAACTGGAACGAGTACTGTTGCAGAAAAATCGCCTTATGAACAGTGGAACAAGAAAGAACCGAAAATTGATCATTTGCGCATTTTTGGAACCGAGGTTTTCGTGCATATTCCGAAACAAAAACGACAAAAACTGGATGCAAAAGCCGTTAAATGTGTGTTCGTTGGATATGACACTCAAACGAAGGGATATAGAGTATGGAATCCTAATTCGAACCGAATAGAAATTGCTCGAGATGTCATATTTTTGCTGGAGAATACCAGGTTATCTCTTAACGCTGAAGACCCATTGCATAATGAGAATAACATGATAACTCTTAACAATGAAGACTTATTGCCTAATGAAAATTCCTGTGAGTTTGAATTAGAAGAAGAAATAGTAACACCTGAACAGCATGAAACGCAAGGTGCTTTGTGTGATCTCGATAAAAACAACATTGTCAAGCGTCGTCTACGAGATCGAAGTGCACTCAGCCAAAGGTGTTTATCATATTTCGAGTCAGAAGTTCATACTGCGGTTTTGGCTATCAGTGAAGAACCTAAGACATATGAAAATGCAGTCAAATCAGATGACCATGAACAATGGAAGAGAGCTATGGATGAAGAATACGATTCGCTTATTAAAAGTCGTACATGGATTTTGATAAAGCCATCAGTTGATAAAAAGGTAATTGATAATCAATGGATTTATAAAATCAAGAAGAATCCAAATGGAAGCATTGAAATATACAAAGCCCGATTAGTGGTACGTGGTTTTACGCAAGAATATGGCATTGACTACCAAGAAACGTTTAGTCCTGTTGTTAAGTTTACTTCGATAAGAGCTATATTGGCGTTGGCAGCATCGAAAGGTATAAAACTAAAGCAATTCGATGTGAAAACAGCTTTTCTAAATGGTGATTTGGAAGATGTCTACATGAGCCAGCCTAAAGGATACGAAGATGGAAGTGGAAGAGTTTGCAAGTTATTCAAAAGTCTGTACGGCTTGAAATAAGCGTCACGTTGTTGGAACAAAAAGTTTACGTCATTTATCAATAAATTTGGTCCAATACCTTACAATCGGATCCATGTGTATTCGTATCCAATGGACAAGATGGTATGCTTGTTCTGGCCATATATGTTGATGACGGTTTGATGGCGGCAGAAAAAGAAGAAGCTATATTGCCAGTGATTGAACATCTACAAATAGAATTCGAGATTAAATTATCCGAGTTAAACTGCTTTCTGGGACTCGAAATAATTCAAGAAGAGGACGGATCAATTCACTTACACCAAAAATGGTATACAAAGAAGATTCTTAATCGTTTCAATATGTCAAACTGTAAGGCAGTGATAACACCAACGGATTGTGCACAAAATCAGGGCGAATTTGAAGCAGAAGAAGTTGACTTTCCATATCGAGAAGCAATCGGAAGTTTAATGTACTTGGCGGTAGCAACTAGGCCAGACATAAGTTTCGCAGTTGGAAATGTTAGTCGATTTTTGAAAAACCCAGCTGCAGCACATGTAAATGCAGTAAAACCCATTTCAGGTACATTCAAGGTACAATGGATATGGGTATTCATTTCAAAGCTAAAAACGATTTAAATTTCAATGGATACAGTGATGCAGATTATGCTGGAGACATTCAAACAAGAAGATCCACATCTGGATACGTTTTCATATTTGGAAACAGTATAATTAGTTGGAGCTCGGAACGTCAAAAATCAGTGGCCTTATCAACTACAGAATCCGAGTATATGGCAGCAGCACATGCTGTTAAAGAATTAGTGTGGTTGAAGAATTTGCTGAACGAACTGCTTCAAACAACCATGACAACCCCAATTTTCTATATGGATAACCAGAGTGCAATACGGCTGGTGAAAAATCCGGAGTTCGACAAGAGAACCAAACACATCGATGTAAGATATCACTTCATTCGTGAGAAATATGAAGATAGAGTTTTCGATCTCTACTATGTACAATCTGATGATCAATTGGCAGATATATTGACTAAAGCTTTGCCTAAAGTAAAGCACCAACATCTCCGAAATTTAATGAATGTTAAATCAATGAAATAATTATAATAATTTTGTTAATTTAATGCTATTCTGATTGTATAATGCTATATAACTTATAACTAAAAGTGGGAGTGTTAAAATATGAAGATTTTATATTTAGTTCAAGTTATATATAAAAAAAAAAAACTTTTTTTTGTCAGTTCATAAATTAAATGAAAAATCACTTCTCTAAAAAAACTCTGAATAATAAAGACTTCCTTATAAATTATTAAGCTTGTCTTTTGGTTGAGATATTCAAAATATTATTAGCTTGAAGATCTTGGAACAAAATTGAGGCCTTAAAATTTAGGTAGAATGTCAGGATACATTTTTTTACAAAATCATTGCGGAGTAACATAAAAGAATATATTAGGTGCGTTTTATTGGTAATTTATAGCTAGTGCAGCAATCAGGTACCAATAAAACGCTCCGGCTGTGTTCAAAAACGCTTTAGCCACTTTTGGTTGTGTTCACAAAGTATTTCTGCTTCCGTGTCTCCACTAAACTACAAATATCATAGAACACATCCATATGAGTGAAAAACAACATTAATGAATAATTTTCAACGCGCCATCTTCATCTTCAAAGTTCAAACTTTCTTTATCCACTTCCATATCCACTATTTTGCTGGCAAATTTATCGGCAGTAATTGATTGTTGTTATTGTTCACCGAGGGAAATTTTACTGTGCTAGCTATAAATTTACCAATAAAACGCACCTATTATATGTATGTGAAAAAGGTAATTATTTTAAAATTTAACACAAATTTAATAAAAAGAATATTTTCATGCACGTGTACTTGACCCTTTTAAGGAAATATGTTGTGGGTAGAGTACATTTTGTAGGTATTTTTTTATTTAATAAAATAGTAAGAAAGGATTGATTTGGTTGGTTATAACTTCTGTTTTATTAATCGTATCTGTAAGATTAAGGTCTTAAAATAAAGGTAAAATGTCAGGCTAACTTATTGAGTTAAAAAATCATTGAGATCATATAAAAATGTATGTGAAAAAGTGAATAATCACAAAATATAATTTATAAAATATTCAAACTGAATGAAAAAAAATCGGTTTCACTAGCATGGGCAACAAAATTGAAATCAAAGTTGATTTATAAGTAGGTAGGAAAGTAAATTTTGTAGTACCCGAAAAATGAAAAATGATAGGTAGGATAGGTATTTGATTTTTTTTTTTGGAAAAATAATGTTGCGATGTATGTATTTCAATTGATTTTAAAAATTGTGATATCAATTTTCTTTTTTTTTTATTTTTCTAAAATTATTTTTCCCAATAAAAAGTAATTTTTTGTCGACAAAACGCTTCAATTGATATATAGAATCATTGAATAAATACAAATAGAAGTAGACACCCAGAA
Source organism: Epistrophe grossulariae (assembly GCA_929447395.1). Taxonomy (NCBI): domain Eukaryota; kingdom Metazoa; phylum Arthropoda; class Insecta; order Diptera; family Syrphidae; genus Epistrophe; species Epistrophe grossulariae. Next base: position 58,112,856 of record OV839566.1, on the reverse strand, counting down.
AAACGCCGCTCAAAAAAGAGGATGGCGTTACCGTCGGGCTTTCGGCAGAGCGCTACTGTCGATAGATTGGTGTATTCAATAAAATAAATTTCTTTTTTTATAAAAGAGTCATGTATTCGAATGGGATTTTTTTAATATTTTGCAGGTTTGTTGTTTTTGTATATTGCAGTTACTATGGAAACGAATATTTTGTTTGCTTTTATAATATTCAATATTTATGTGTATTTCTATAGAACAGAATGTACACATGTAGTTGTGTTTTATTTGAAATTAAAAATAATTTTGTTACGTTTTCAATTCTTTATTGAAATCATAACAAGGGATATATATATATGTATACCTAGATTTATGTATCTTTATTATTCATGTTCATGAAACGAAAATTAGATGCTCAGGTATAAAAAATTTGAGTTCCACTGATTTAATCTTTAAGGTGAAGATTTTAAAATGCCGGTGATAAATAGGGGACATTTTTGTAGGGAGGGAAGGTGGGGAGGGGGGCAGCATTTCCAAACGCATGGGAGAACTAAAAAAAGAAAATTATGTACTTAAATTATTAGAAATCTTTCGATAAATAAATTTGGTGATGCGACAGTTCGTAAAGTATAAGGGGTTTTAGTGGCTAACTCTAAAATAATATTCAGTGCATATCTGCAGAAATGCCTGCTGAATCCGAACAGTGGCGTAGATGAGAGGCATTTAATCCTGAAAAAAAAAATACTCTTTGAGAAGGTAGGTACATAGGTATATGCAAACTCTTTATTGATTAAATAATTGATTAAAGAGAAAATATTAAGTGATTGATATTCACTTATTCTTTTAATATATATTCAATAAATTGTAAAGCCACAAACAATTATGAAAGCTAAAAATTAATACGGTTACTTTCACGCACAACTATAACCTTATATTGGGTATAGGTTATGGAATGGATCTAATTGGGTCGTGTAATTTTTAGTAATATAATTATTTTAATGTTTTCTTGTTTTTCCGGGGTACTAAGCGGGCAATTATTATTGTTGACTGTTGAGTTTTATTTTTTTAAATGTCAAGACAAAAAGCATTTCGAAATATCAAGCGAGATTTTTTTTAAATAAAGTTCTGATTATTTACTCGATGTAAAAATATTGCACATAGTCGATTTCCTTGTTTAAATTTATTATTATACATATTCAGATTGACATTAAATTTTGCCTTACGCGATTCCAACCCAGGTGTTTGTTCAGCATGTCTATAATTGACTTTATTTTTTCTAAAATTTTTCACTTTACTTTTCAAAAAGTGGTGCATGATATCAAATATATTTTAATGCATCATACAATTAATTAATTAAAGTGACAAAATTTACATAAAAGAAAAATCTATTATGTACATGGTTACTATAGTGTTTATGGGACACCATGTATAGGTATCGACTTTTCGTAAAGTTTTGCTCACATAAGGTAAAGCGTTTTTATCATAGAATTTTTGGTACATGGGATATCCCTGCTGATTGCTTGATGATTTCGTCAAGAATAAAAAGAAAAAAGTACTTATTATAGCTTTTTTTTGTTTATAAATAAAATGAAAGCGAACACAAAAAAAACCGCAAGGGATCTGGGACTTGGCGTGTATGTATTTTCAAAAAAAATCACTATAACCATGATGTAGGAGAACTCCTAACATATATTGTACAGGGTGCGATTTTCTTAAGAACTTCATCACCTGTAAAATGGTGGTCAAAATTATTGTACTTGAAACGTTTGAAATAGCACCCTGTATAAAAATCCTACTACTCAATATCATTTTTTACTTTTTAAAACTTATCCTTGTTTCTTAAAAGGTATACAACTTATCACAATTCACCTTAGATCAAAAGTTATAAAAAAAACCATATTGCTACAGGTTCCAAAAATTAAAAATAAAAATACTGATTTCTTTGGAATTTGTATTTCTATTTCTTCTGCTGGTCCTGTTACAATGAAAAGTTCTATTAACTTGCTTTTACGATCATATTAATTAAGGACAACTTCCATTTTGTGGAAAATTGGATCAAAATATTTTTTTTTGCCAAGAATTAATATGTAATAAAATTATCAGATTTATATTTGCATTATTATTATTATCTTCACTAGTTACAGATTAAGTTTTCATCCAAATAATCAGTAAGTACCTCAAAAACAAAAATTTTGCAATGATTATTGTCAATGAAAGCTATTATTGGCACCTTAAACTCAGTTTTTTACAAAGTTGACCCTCTCACCTATAGGTATATATATTTACAATAAATAATATCTTTTCACACAAATTTTACGAAACAGACCCTCACTTCACAAAAGTAAAAAAACATCAACAAATTATTATAAATATCTAAATTGCTGACGTTTTTTTTCATTTTCAGAAATAAAATAATCAAACTATTCTCAGATAAATTTGTTCTATATTTCAATATACTAAAAAAAATCTTCAGGTTGAAAAAATAATGCGAAAACAAGCACAACAACAAAAACCATTAAATACAAATGCAATCAAATATTTTTCCCACCGCTTATTTCATGTATACAAAATATTTCAAACTAAACAAAATATTGAAACAGTCGTCATGGTTACGAAAACAAAAAGGGAACAATTAAATAAATAAATATCCCTCTTAAATTGGTTTGTGTAGACGGAAATTCGACATCAGCAATTTTTGTTTCTTTCAAAAGCCGCCGAACGGAACAGCGCTGTTTGTTATTGGGTGTCACTTCTATTTGTATTTATTCAATGATAGAATTACATACTTAAGAGCGAATTTATTTTTTTTATTCTGTCTAGATGTAGATATAGGTATTTATGTACGTAAGTAAAACTTTTTTTTTCGAAAAAAAGTTGTTTTATTTTTTTTTTATTGTTAAGTTTATTTCTATCGTTTTTGGAAATTTGCATACGAAATACCCCTTTTTTAAATATTTACAAAATGTTTAATCAAAAAATGATGGTTCCTAAAAAAATAATTAAATTTTTCCGAAAAATAGTTTTACGAGTACCTATCTAACTATTTCAATTAATTTTTAAAATTTGCAAACCTAATTTGAAAAAACTGTATTTCAATCGATTTTAAAAATTTGCAAACAATTTTCATTTATATAATTTTTTATAAAATTTTCTAACCAACAAAAAAGTTTTTTCCGAAAAAAATAGTTTATTTTTCTTGGAAAAATCTATTTCACATGTACCTATTTCAATGGATTTAAAAAATTTTCAAGACAAATTCCAACTTTTTAAATTTTTTTATAAAATTTGATAACTTAAAAAAATGTTTTTTCCATTAAAAAAATATTTATTTATTTTTAGAAAAATAGTTTTCACGTATATTATCGATTTGGAAAATTTGCAAACCAAATTCCCTTTTTTTTTAAATTTTTACAAACTTGCCTTTAACAAAAAAAAAAAAAAACACTTTAGAAGAAAATAATGTATTTTCTTTAAAAAATTGGTTTTACGGGTATTTCAATTGGTTTTTAAATTTAAAAACCTAATTCCACTATTTTTTAACATAATATGGTTACCACATAATAATACCTACACCTACCTAAAACGATGAAAAACCTAACAACAATTCATACCTACCTACCTACCTAGGGAAAAAGTATAATAAATGCAAAATATAGCAACGTTGTATTTACCTCACATATTGTGAAATTTAACAACGTTGCTTTGATATATTAAATTTTCATTAAATTTGAAAATTTAAAATATTTCGCTTCAAATAATACCTACATATATCTATACCAAACCTATATATATAGTATATACCCCTGTCATGACAAAACACAGTAAGCTTCGTCCATGCGACAAACAAATTTTATTTTCTTTCCCTTATTTTCCTTTATGCCACGTCCAAAAAATCTGATTTAAGGATCCCCACACCAACGCGAATTTTCGGTGGCGACGACGAAAACAATAATAACAACGTGTTGTTTTCATTGACAACCACGTGTTTTTTTTGTTGTTTTCGTTGTCGCCACCGAAAATTCGCGTTGGTGTGGGAGAACCTTTAAAAATCTCCCTTAGTCTCATTATTGTTGTCAGAATAATATTAATATAATCCTCTTGTTCTTACTACTTATCTTCATTTCTTTGTGATTTATCTTCCTCCCGCCTTTTAATTTCGCCAATGTCAGATTGTGGCGATTGCAGCGCCGTTCGAGAGCCGATGAAGAACTATTGTTTTCTGTTCCATGAAAGTACTATAGAGTTTATATACAAAGCCATAACCGGCTTTGTTGGCTAAGATTTGAACTTCCCCAAAGAAACTGTTATATATCGTCCGGGTCACTCCATATCACCCTTTAACTTAGCTGTCTATCCGAACCCCTGAAAAATTATTTTAAACAATCATGTTTTGATCACTCAAAACAAAAAATAAATACAACTCCATTTTCATCACAATATGGGCACTGATCTCTATAATATACTGGATAGTGTATTCCCTATATGTATAACAGTGTTTTTTGACTCCATTTGAAGATGACAATCAGTGTACCTTGCCACTGGGTGCCTGTTTGGTAACTTGAATTTTTTTCTGAATTTGTAAAAAAATGCACAGCAAATTGCTTTAAAAACTAAAATTGCTAAACGGGGCTCTTTTTTGACATTTCGCCAGTCACAAAAAAAGTTTATTGTCGATTTTGTTTCGCATCATAAATTAAATATGAATTACAGGGAAAGGTGCTATCCAAAACAATTAATGAAGATCATATTTCTTTTCTGGCCGAGGGTGTCATTTCAAAAAGGTATCAACCATCGCTGTACGACTTACCTTTGGTCAGATACACTCCAAAATGTTTTTGCATTTTCTTCATGATGGCAAAAATTAAGAAAATTGAAAAAGGTTTAAGAGTGTATCTGGCCAATGGTAAATCGTACAGAGATGAATGATACCTTTTTGGAATCAACAATTAATGCTGTTAAAAGAATCATTCAAATCTTTTACTCAAAAGATATGAGAAGAAGCACTCTTAAACTATGCATACAGGTTCCAATATGCGAGTCCCAAAAGTAAATTTTTTTTAATGGTGATTCTTTTTTATCAAATTTTGATACTCGTTTCTAAAGCATCAATTTCTGATTTCAAAAAGGTATCAACCATCGCAGTACGACTTACCGTTGGTCAGATACACTCCAAACCGTTTTTGATTTTTCTTCATGATGGGAAAAATCAAGAATATTGAAAAAGGTTTTGGAGTATATCTGGCCAACGGTAATTCGTACAGAGCGAAATGATACCTTTTTGGAATCACCATTCAATGTTGTTAAAAGAAGCATTCAAATCTCTTACTCAAAAGTTGTTATGAGAAGAAGCACTCTTAAAACACGTATACAAGTTTCAATACGCGAGTCCCGAAAGTAATTTTTTTGAATGGTGATTATTTTTTAACAAATTTTGATACTCGTTTCTAAAGCATCAATTGCTGATTTCGATTTCAAAAAGGTATCAAATATAAGTGTACGACTTACGCCGGAACCACATCTATCTCGTGTGGTGTGTTGTGGAGTGGTGTGTCGCTATCAGTACTTAATGCTGTTAAAATAAGCATTAAAATATTTTACACAAGAGTTTCTAATTAAAACTCTTGTGTAAAATATTTTAATGCTAACGGTAAGTCGTACAGCGATGGTTGATACCTTTTTAAAATCAGAAATTGATGCTTTAGAAACGAGTATCAAAATTTGTTAAAAAAGAATCACCATTAAAAAAAATTTACTTTTGGGACTCGCATATTGGAACTTGTATGCGTATTTTAAGAGTGCTTTTTCTAATTAAAACTCTTGAATAAAATATTTTAATGCTTATTTTAACAGCATTAAGTGCTGATTCCAAAAAAGTATCATCTATCTCTGTACGAATTACCGTTGGCCAGATACACTCCAAAACCTTTTTCAATATTCTTGATTTTTCACATCATGAATAAAAATCAAAAACGGTTTGGAGTGTATCTGACCAACGGTAAGTCGTACAGTGATGTTTGATACTTTTTTGGAATCAGCAATTGATGCTTTAGAAACGAGTATCAACATTTGATAAAAAAGAATCACCATTGAAAAAAATTTACTTTTGGGACTCGCATATTGGAACCTGTATGCATAGTTTAAGAGTGCTTCTTCTCATAACAACTTTTGAGTAAATGATTTGAATGCTTCTTTTAACAGCATTAAGTGCTGATTCCAAAAAGGTATCATTAATCTCTGTACGAATTACCGTTTGCCAGATACACTCCAAAACCTTTTTCAAATTTCTTGATTTTTCCCATCATGAAGAAAAATCAAAAACGTTTGAAAGTGTATCTGACTAACGGTAAGTCGTACAGTGCTAGTTGATACCTTTTCAGAATCAGCAATTGATGCCTTCAAAACGAGTATCAAAATTTCTTGAAAAAGAATTGTCATCGAGTCCATAACATCTTATATTGCCTTCAAGTATTTGAACTAGTCAATTTTAAAATGTTTTGAATAAGGTTAAATATAAGTCACTGCTCAATTGATTAAACAAATTAGTTGCTCATCATTAGTTTAAATAAAAAACCAAATTGTAAGTAAATCATAATTTAAAATAATGAAGTATTAAATAATTGTTACTTTTTATAGAAAATAAAATTGTATATCATCCTTTGAATTTTTGGATAAAATCTTTATTTCTTGGATAACCAAGTGGTGCAGCAACATAATTTTATTTTAATTTGAGATTCATCTTTGTTCAAGTCGAGTTCCCTGCTTTGATATGGCCGACAAAGGAGTTCATAGTTGCGCTTTGGAGAGTTGTCGACGTCCGGATGATGACCAAATGGTGTCTTGCGACAAGTGTAAACGCTGGTGGCATTATAATTGCCATGCTTTCGATCCCAACAAGTTCGATACAATTACTCCCTGGTTTTGTGAAGAGAATGATTGTGTTTTAAGGGAAGATGAAGATGTTTCACATGTCCAGACTAGTCATCGAGGTTCTTTGTCAGCGCCGGCCACCACCGCCACACAAGATGAGCTTGAAGATCAAATGGACGTAATTATTGAGGCTGCTGCAGTAGCGCAAGCCACAGTAGCTAAACGTGACAGGGAGCTTTCGGAGCTACGAGCCGAACTTGCGGAGGCAAAATTAAAATTGTCAAAGTTTTCCAATGTTAAGGAACAACAAGCTTCTATTAGTGCTCCGAAATCAAATGTTTGTGCTCCCACTATAAATGCAAAGCTTGAGATAATTAAAAAAATCCAAGCTAACCATCAGGCAATCTTGAATAGTTCCATCGGACATTGTCAGTCTACGCCCTTGCGACAAGTGCCCGTCCAGCAACCAGTTCAGTCCACTCCGTTGCCAGAAACTTGCGGTCGGCATCAATGTTCTGGTGAATCTTCATTTCGAGATCAAGATATGGCTAACTTGCTCACGATATTGAATCGCAGTAATGTTCAAGAGCTGCCAAGTTTTTCGGGTGAAAATAAAAGAGAATGGCCGTATTTTGAGGAGGTCTATAAAACGACGACAATCGAAGGAAGATATAGCGCAAAAGAAAACGTTGCCCGCTTACGTAAAGCCCTGAAAGGAGAAGCGTATCAACTTGTGAGCGATCGTCTGAAGTATTCATCGGATGCTGACGCGATAATTGGTTCGCTTCGCACAATGTTTGGTCGTTTCGATGTACTGGTTCATGACTTAACGTCAAAATCTGATCCCAAGCTTCGCACCTGGGCAGTGAAACTCAACGGGTTCGTAGCAGACCTCAAATCGATGAATAGGGAAGAAGATCTTTCCAACGGGTATGTCCTCACTAATCTAGCTTCTAGGTTAGGTGCAGGGCTTTATCAAGATTGGCAAAGAAAAAAGTCAGTTTTGCCCCGAGTCAATTTGCAACACTTTGCTGAATTCTTGACGGAAAAGGTAATTGATTTACCTCCTGATCTTGCGAAACCTGGCGGAATTTCTGAACCGAAGAAGTCACAGTCAACTGGTAACACCAAATCTTCTCGGGTTTTGCTACACTCGTCTGGGTCATTAAGTCTGTCCTGCAAGTGTAATAAACAACATTCTTTGAGTCAATGTGAAGAGTTTTTAGCTTTACCACCAATTCAGAGGCAGGCAGAGAAGTCCATTTGTTTTTCATGCCTGGATCCATCAAGGCACCAGTGGAAGGCCTGCTCTAAGAAAAGATCGTGCGATATCGAAGGTTGCAACCGACGCCACCATCCGTTGTTGCATACGACGTCGTCAGATGGCAACAACTCTGAGTTGAATTCTGCAGCAGTTCCCTTTGTGCCACAACCGCATATTCATTCGTCGCACGTCGGGGCCGATTTTAAAATCATGTTCAAGATTGTTCCGATTCGTATATACGGAACTGGAGACTTGTTTGAGGATACTTTTGCCTTTTTGGATGACGGGTCTTCACTGTCGATGATCGAAGAAGACCTTTTTAATAATCTCGGACTGGATGGACAACCGGAACAGCTCACGTTACAGTGGACTAAGGGAGTGTCTCGAATCGAGGATTCTAAACGTACTTCTTTATCTATATCTGGTGTTAAGAGTCGCAAGAAGTATATTTTGAAGAATGTTTACACCATCAAAGACTTGGGTCTTGCCAGCCAGTCTGTGGATGTGGCTCGTTTGAAGAGTTTATACCCTCATCTTCGTGGACTTCCACTCTGTGACTTGGTTAATGCTCGTCCAAAAATCTTACTTGGTTTGGATCAAGCAAAATTTCTTATTGGACATGGCCAGCGCCATGGCAAGGATGAGGAGCCTCATGCTTTAAAGACTTTGCTAGGATGGATCGTCTATGGGAAATCAGCTCCTTCGATGAATTTCTCATGTTTGCATCAAACTTCGAAACCCTCTATGCATCTTATGTTTCACGATGCTATTAAGGAGGAAGTTGATTTGCACGATCTTGTTCGACGTCATTTTACTACCGAGGAGTTTGGTGTAATGCCGCCGAAAGGGGAATTGCTTAGCCGAGAAGTCAGTCGCTCCTTCGATATAATGGAACGTTCGTTAAAACTGGTCGGCAGACAATATGAGATTGGCCTTTTATGGGACTCCGATGACGTCAGATTGCCCGACAGCTACGATATGGCCTTTAAACGTCTTCTTGGTTTAGAGAAGTCCCTAAGGAAGAAGCCTCACCTTCTGGAATGGCAAAACAATTATTTTAGAGATCTGATCTCTAAAGGCTACGCCAGAATTGCTTCGAAGGAGGAGTTGGAAAAGGATTGGGCACGCGTTTGGTACGCACAAACCTTTATCATTGTAAATCCTAACAAGTTTCCTCCAAAACCCAGATGTGTGGCTGATGTGGCTGCAAAAGTTAACGGAATTTCGCTTAATAGCCACCTGATGAAGGGTCCAGATAACTTGGTTCCGTTACATGCTGGCCTTTTTAAGTTCCGAGAACGTCAAGTAGCTGTGAACGCCGATCAAGGCCGAGGACCAGCAGTTTCAACGCATTCTATGGAGAGGGGGAGACAACTCTAGGCATCCAACAGTCTACATCATGGAGGTTATGATGTTTGGTCCCAGATGTTCTCCAACGTGCGCCCAATATGTGAAAAATCATCACGCGAACCTTTTTAAAGATGAGTGCCCCGAAGCGGTTGATGGATTGACCAATCGCACTTACGTCGATGATTATTTCAATAGTCACAACTCAGTGGAAGATGCTATTTCTGTTACGAGAGATGCTATTCGTATTTGTCATTCCATGAATTTTGATCTTGTTGGCATACAATCAAATAGTCGTGATCTCTTGAGTCAGATGCCGGATGGCTATGTGAACTCAAAGTTGGTGAGCATTAATCCTAACGAAACCGATAGTCTTGTTTCCAAAGTTTTAGGTATGTACTGGCACCCTGCCTCTGACCACTTCTTGTATAAGCTTGCGGAAAATGAAGTTTTGAACGACATGCTTGCTAAAGATGCAGTCATTACGAAGCGACAGATGCTTAAAACAATTATGAAGATTTTCGACCCCCTAGGAATAGTCTCACTCTTTATCATCCGTGGGCGTATCATACTTCAAGACGAATGGAGAGAGGGTTTTGAGTGGGACGATCCGGTGTCCTCTCATTTACGAGGATTGTGGTTGGACTTTGTGAAGGAACTCAAAAATATTCAAAATATTCAGATTCCTCGTTGTTACGCTTCGTGGAACCCCGATGAATCCAAAGTTAGCCTTGTAGTCTTTGTTGATGCCTCGGAGAAGGCATTTGCTTCAGTGGCTTACTTTCGTTTTGCTCGAAATGATGAAGTTGAAGTTGCACAAGTTATGGCAAAGGCGAAGGTGGCGCCTGTGAAAAAATTATCCATTCCCCGCTTGGAGTTACAAGCTGCTGTGCTAGGGGTTCGATTGGCAGTTACAATTAAGGAGTCACATAGCATACGAATTGATGAGCTGTTGTTCTTTTCCGATTCGAAGACTGTGCTTTCGTGGATTAAATGTTCAAATAAGTTGCCTGCTTTCGTTGCAACTCGAGTGGGTGAGATCCTTGACTCCACTTCTGCCCGTCAGTGGTTTCACATCAACTCCAACGATAACGTAGCAGATGATGGTACAAAGCGATTTGAAGCTTCAATGGGCGATCAAGATACGAGGTGGTTTAGAGGACCCGATTTTTTAAAACGTCCATTTGAGGATTGGCCCATTACGCCTTGCATAGAGACGTCTCATCTAGACAATGAAGAACAAAAGTCTTCTAGAACGTTGCTCCATGTTTATAAAAAACAAAACTATTACGGAGCGTATAACATGCTTTCTGCTAAATTTCAAGCCAGATGGTCTTCATCCGTCAGAGCCATTGCCTTTTTGTTACGATTCAAACACATCGTTCAGAAAAAGCCCACTGATATTGAAGTTTTTGTCACACCTCTCGAGTTTCGCCAAGCAGAAAATTGGATGTTTAGAAAGATTCAAGAAGAGTCTTTTCCCATTGATATTGCTTCACTAAGGTCAAGTGGAAAGGTCAGCTCCTCGAGTGCAATCCTGAGTTTTTCGCCGTTTCTTGACGAAGATGGTACGATGCGAATGCGATCGAGAGCACAAAAAGCTAATTGCTCATATTCCGCTCGTAATCCAGCGATTCTTCCTAACAAACATCCTTTGGTCGACCTATTTATTGATTTTCATCACCAAAGGAATATGCACATGGGGACTGCTACTGTTATTTCTGACATTCGTGAAAGTGCCTGGGTTATCAGCATACGTGGAGCGGTTGAACGAGTTCGAAAGCAATGTTTTATGTGCAAACGGATCAAGGCTAAGGTGGCCATGCCGTTAATGGGTCAGCTTCCGAAGGCTCGCTTAGCTTTTGATTCAAGGCCCTTTACTCATGTCGGAGTGGACTGCTTCGGCCCTTTGTTGGTGAGATTTGGTAGGGGCACCGTAAAACGTTACGGTATGATCTTCACATGCCTTACATTCAGAGCAGTGCAAATAGAACTGCTAAACGATCTCAGCTCAGACCAGTGTACCATGGCTGTCAGACGATTCCTTATCAACCGTGTCGTGACAAAGTTCTTCTACAGCGACAACGGTCTTAACTTCGTTGGGACAAAAAACTTGATGGAAAAGGATGTTAAGGAGATGGAGATCTCCCTATGTGAATACACTTCAAGATACGAGGGTGTCTTGTGGCGCTTCATACCAGCCTATTCTCCGTGGATGGGAGGAGCATGGGAGCGTCTCATTCAGTCCATCAAGAAAAGTGTCGATTTTGTTCTGAAAGATCTCGTTCCGAGAGAAGACGTCTTGCGAAATGCCTTAATGGAAGCTCAGAGTCAGATGAATCGACCTAGTTTTCAGACGGCCCCCGGAATGTCATCGAGTCCATAACATCTTATATTGCCTTCAAGTATTTGAACTAGTCAATTTTAAAATTAAAATATTAATATACCTTTGTCTCCCTCTATTAAAGGAGCTCATATATATTATAATCCTTTTGCGATATAACCTCATGTCTTTTTGTTAAAAGCACACCTGTTTTGAATAAGGTAAAATATAAGTCACTGCTCAATTGATTAAACAAATTAGTTGCTCATCATTAGTTTAAATAAAAAACCAAATTGTAAGTAAATCATAATTTAAAATAATGAAGTATTAAATAATTGTTACTTTTTATAGAAAATAAAATTGTATATCATCCTTTGAATTTTGGGATAAAATCTTTATTTCTTGGATAACCAAGTGGTGCAGCAACAAGAATCACCATTAAAAAAAATTAAATTGAAAAAAAAACTTAACTTAAAAAGCGCTTTTTCAAAAATATAAAAAAAAATAGTTTAATTTATTTAGTTTTAACATAGTAAAAAACTTAAGGTAAGCCAAAGTTAGTAGTATTCAGTGCACCTATTATGTTAATACCAACAGCACTTCCACATAATTATTCTATTAACCAAATACAATTTTATTGGGCATACAAGACTGCTGCTACGCACGGATGATAACTTTCATCTATCTTAATGAATGGTGTTTCAGAATCATCCACTATTCCTGGAACACAAATAAAAATTGACTTCGAGCATTTTCAGCAAGAGAGCATCATAGTCGACACATTAGCTGCATTTGTTGAGTTCCTAAATATAGAAAGTGTCTATAATACACAAAAACAAAGATTTCATATAAGTTGCTCTTAAATGATTTAAACTTAGAAAAGTATCTTTTTGAAATCGTGGTTAAAAAGGAGATTAATTAAATTTTTCAGAAGTTATTTTTGTATGGAAATTTTTTAAAATCTTTGTTCGATTTGAAAATGGTTTTCAGAATCACTTAGGGGACTTAAAATGAAACTTAGAACCATTCCAACCATCCTTATAAACCAAATAGTTTTGAAACGACAGCGTGGTATATCTACCAATTTCAAGAAATTTCTTAAAAGTAATAGAAATTTCCTGAAATTGATAGATATACTACGATTTCATTTCCAAACTACTTGCTTTATAAGGATTGTTGAAATGGTTCTAAGTTTAATTTGAAGTCCCTTAAGTGTTTCTGAAAACCATTTTCAAATCGAACAAAGATTCCAAAAAATTTCCATATAAAAGTAATTTCCGTCATTTTTCAGTTTTAAAGCAAATGCCGAAATTACTTTTATATGGAAATTTTTCGGAATCTTTGATCGATTTGAAAATGGTTTTCATAATCACTTAGAGGACTTCAAATGAATTTTAGAACCATTTCAACCATCCTTATAAAGTTAGTAGTTTTGAAACAACAACGTGGTAGGTATATGTAACAATTTCAAGAAATTTCTTAAAAGTAATATAAATTTAACAAATACACAAAGTCACACTCCACGACCGCACCATATTTCTCAAATCGTTCTCGCACCTCCGGTGCTCGGGTCTTGTTCATCACATTGCCAACAAAGACATTGGTTGCCGGCGTATTGGGGGCACGACGGCTCTTTGCCGCTTCCACTTTGATCGGATTGATATGTAAGATGTAATTGTTAAGATTCTGTATTGCATTTTTGTCGTCTGAATCACTCAGGCGTGTGGCTCGTTGGATTGATTTTTATCAAAATTTCTTGAAGCCTAGGTGAGGTCAATGAATTCACGCCACTGTTATAAAATTCTTCAAAAGGAGTCAAGTTTTTTGTATGGATACACTATCCAGTATATTATAGAGATCAGTGAATATGGGGCGGTGTGGGCTAAAGTTTTATTTAGCAAATTGAAAGCTAATAAGAAATTTGAATTTTATCCAATCAATTAGAAAAATAGATTTGTTATAATTTGATTTAAGCTTTACTGTCAAACAAAATTTATAATCTGAAAATCACAATAAAATATACTAATAATCAAACAAAATATGATATTGAACCGTTTCTCAACAGGACTATCCCCAGACTTAAAAAGAGCACCTCTTTCTCGGCACTCCGACTGATCGTTTTTCCCTACCCTCAATGGAGGTAGACTTAAAAATTAACGCTGACCGCCAAAAAAAAAAAAAAAAAAAACAACGAGCGATAATAGGTCACTGATCTCTATAATACACTGGATAGTGAATAGCCTATAGTGTATAACAGTTTTTGTGAGGCAAGTTTTTTAAAGGGTACCGGCCACGACCTCATATCTCGCTCTATACAAACGAAGAAAGAGATTGAAGATATTTGCCGAAATTGAGCATTTATTTGATAACAGTTGATGTCAACAAGCATTGCGGCTGTAAATATTGAAAAAAATAAAAGAAAATGCAATTCAAGTAGCGTCCATTCCGCTGGCGCCGCTGTTATACTGTTATATGAGGGTACCGGCTACGACTATATTTTTGCCTCAAAAATGTTGAATGAATACACTATCCACTGTATATAGAGATCAGTGTAATAGGTGTGTTCCTTTGGGCCTTGCAAAGTACTTTTTAGTACTTCGCAGTAGATGATGAATGGAACGCTTTAATTTTTGCCAAAAGAAAAATCTAACCTCAATGTAGACGAAAGCTTTGTTGTTTATATTTGAATTTTATTTTAAATTATAGAAAACATCAACAACAATAATTTACCATGTAAAGGGTGATTTTTTAGCTGGTTTGGTTTTGGCAACACTGGTTTTGACAGCTGACGTGTGTTTAGTACCTTGTGTCACTGTCAAACAGCTTCAGTTTGGTTTGCAATTTAACCATGGATCGTTTTACAAATGAACAACGCTTGCAAATTATTGAATTTTACTATCAAAATTCGTGCTCGGTTCGAAATGTTCATCGCGCGCTGCTTCCATTTTATGAATGGGTACGTAAATAAGCACAATTGCCGCATTTGGAGTGAAGATCAGCCAGAAGCATTGCAACAGCTACCAATGCATCCCGAAAAAGCCACTGTTTGGTGCGGTTTATGGGCCGGCGGCATTATTGGGCCATATTTCTTCAAAGATGATGCGAATCGCAGCGTTACTGTCAATGGTGAACGCTACCGAGCGATGATAACAAACTTTTTTTTGCCCGAAATGGAAGTTCTTGACTTGCATGATATGTGGTTTCAACAAGACGGTGCCACATGCCACACAGCACGCGAAACAATGGCGCAATTGCGAGGCGAGTTTGGTGAACAGTTAATTTCACGTTTCGGGCCGGTCAATTGGCCGCCTAGATCGTGCGATTTGACACCATTAGACTATTTTTTGTGGGGGTATGTCAAGGCTAATGTCTATAGGGACAAGCCCGCTTCGATTGACGCACTGGAAGCCAACATCCATGCATTCATTCGTGAGATACCGGCCGATATGTGTGAAAGAGTATGCCAAAATTGGACTCAGCGGATGGGCTACCTGAGACGCAGCCGCGGTCAACATTTGCATGAAATTATCTTTAAACATTAAATTGCAAGGTTCAAACTATCGATTCAAATAAATATTTCATTCATTTTTTCGAATTTTTTGTGTTTTTTTAAAAAAAAAAGTTTTAAACCTCTTAAAAAATCACCCGTTAATTTCTTCTACTGAAGGTGTCGCTTTCTTGCGTGGATTCATTTCGTTACTACATTATTGAAGTGCTTTGAACTACTTTGACCATAGTGTAGAAGTAGTTGAAAGCAGCCAGAAATACTTGGCAGTAGATGCTGCAGCCCAAAGGAACACGCCTAATTTGAGATACAAAATGTTACCACTTACAGCAGAACAATTTAAGGTGCGTTTTATTGGTAAATTTATAAAATTATTCATGACTTGAACCTTAATGTTGTTTTTCACTCATAAAATGGATGTGTTCTATGATATTTGTAGTTTAGTGGAGACACGGAAGCAGAAATACTTTGTGAACACAACCAAAAGTGGCTTAAGCGTTTTTGAACACATCCGGAGCGTTTTATGGGTACCTGATTGCTGCACTAGCTATAAATTACCAATAAAATACACCTTTAGTAGAATTTAAAGACAAATTAATACAAATTTATAACAAACAAACAATAAAAACTTCAACGCCAAACCGGCCAAATATTCAGGAACATATTTAACGTATAATTTATAATAAACAAAAATATTCTTTTAGGTAGGTAGGTTGCAAATTTTTGGCCGAATTTTTCGGCGTAAACGCTGCTTCTTTCTCTTATACGATGTCTATACGAGGCGATAGTTGAGGATACATTGTCAAATCCGCCAAACTCCTAAATGACAGTTTTTCATATCATTTATAATAGGTGGTCTTTTTAATTCACTGCGCTCACTCAGCTACGAATCCCATTTTTTTTTCTCTAATCATTCTTTTAGCCATTTGAAAAATAATCCGACTAATAATCTCCTTTGGCCTAAATAAATCAGACAGAGCTTTCAGTTTTGACACAGTAAGGATTCTCACGTTTTCAGAATATCTGAGAGACCTATATATTGCTATGCACAGAATACCTCTATGGAGACAAAAATTTCCCATCGAAAATTCCCCGACGTCACTGGTTCATCTCTTCCTACCTAGTGTTAGGTTTGTGTGTCTAATTTGATTTCATTTCAGATATCCCAGAGATGCCAAACAAAAAAGTGGACGCCAGCAAAAAAGTTACAAATTAGTTCGGTAAGTAGTGTTTCGTACACTTTTTTTTTTCTTTTCAGATTCCTTTTATATTTCCTAATTAATAATAATTTTTCTTTAAAGACCCGACAGCTCGTACGCGAAAATGATTTCGAATACGCGAAACTACAGGATTTGGGGTAGGTGCGAGGTTGGCTTTAAAAAAAGATAGAAATGAAAACCACTTAATTTCGCGTGGGGTAGGTGCGAGAAATAGAAATTTTCAGTTTGAAAATATTCTTTAGCATACTATTTTTCAATAAGTTTTTCCCTTTTTAAGTCAGCGCATCGTTGCAGAAATGAATTACAATTTCTTTCGCCAAAAATTCATAAATAAATGAAACCAATCACCTGGATATGCTGAACAAAAATTGAATCTACAAATTTTAAAATTCGCGGCTTAATTTATGCAGGTCCCTAGTTCGGATTTTGTTCCGGGCTTTGAAATAATTCCCACCGTTACTATATACAAATGAGACTTTCATTAACGTACACATTTAAATTTTTGCTTAACTCTTAATTAATTGGAAACGATATTTTCTTTTAGCTGTTTACAGCTTTTGACCAAAATAGCGTTCTATGTAAAAGAATAATACATACCTATAACTATCGATTTCTTTCTTTTCACTTTTTCAACAATTCTTAATAGGTACGAAAAAAAAATAAGACCTATTATGTCCGTTCCCCTACTGTCCAAAACTAGGATTTTCTACGAGTTCTAGTCAAAAGTCTGTCGAAGTTCATTAAAAAAATTAAATGTGTTGAAATTCGCAGTTTTGGAAAGAAAATCACAAAGTTACAAAATAGAGGAACGCACTTAATATTCTGATCAGTTCTTCGGAAAATAAATTAATACGGACAGCTGATATAAAATTATTTAGTAAAATTACCTTTGCATCAGAAAAATCATAGTCTGGCTCAAAAGCAGCATTCAAAGTTGCAATCAAATGAAATAATGTCTTCCTTGAGATGGTGTCACACAAAATAATGCCTTCATCTCCCGACTGGCTGCTATTCCTGTTGAAATTCGGTGATAAGTCTGCAATTGTTTGAGGTGGTGACAAAGCCTGCAAATCATGCGGACCGATTCCATGAATTTCAGAAGTGAACCGCTTATACAACGCTTTATCTGCTGCTACCATTTTGCATGAGTAGCTCTCTATGCGTCCAAAAATAGTACTGTCTCCAGTTTGTATAGATAGAGCATTATTAATTGCTTCAAATCTTGAGCTCTCAAGTAATTTCATCTTTACTTGTTTATTATTATTCTTCAATTATTTAGAACGACAAAGTACGTTTTTTTTGTTTTCTCACTTAAACAAACAAAAAAAAAAAAACAAAATTGCCCCCTTGATATGAAATGAAGTCTTACAAACAGTCTTCTTTTGGGAAAGCCATTTTGAATGTGAATTAGGTATTTTATTCTATTTTTTAACCGCAAACTTTGTTTATTTTTAATTAAGAAAATTTATTTTTGCTTATTTGTGATGCACGAAAGTAAAAGAATTTTATTCTTTATTATCAAAACAAACCTCAACTTTCTTCGCTTTTGATCAGCACATAACAATTTAGACAAAAATTCAAATTAACTTTCTTGTTGGTCTCGTAGGGAGTCCAAGGACAGCAGCTGAACTTATAGCAGGGATACTTTGTCTGCAGTAACTATTTATCACGGCGGCAATGGTTATTCTGTTGGTTCCGCAAAAGTTTCTGAACATCGTAGATGGATGCACTATAATTCTTTTTTTCGCAGTGGCTTTAATTTCACTTGTTTTCCCGATTTGTAGAATATCGTACATCACACTGTAGTGATAGTTTCTTTTGAATATATTTATGTATTCTCGATTGATATTAATTATTTACGAAATTACTTCGAATATTGAAAAAAAGTGAAACAAGCTATTATTGTTTTACTATACTCATTTGACAAAGAATGCTAAAAATAATTCACAGAAAATAACTTGTCACTGGCTACTGTTTTTTTTTTATTCTTGTTTCTTTTTTGAAGGATAATTATACAAATTCTATTATAAAGAAAAAAGATCCACTAATTTGTATTTTTTTCAATGGATCATTGTATAGTACACTATGTGCTCTTGGTTATAAATGTTCTAAAAAAACTAGGTATTTATTCATATTTGTGTTTTTTTTATAAACTGTTCTTTAATTGAATTGAAATTTTCAAAATATATATACTTTATCATTAAATTTGGATACACTTTTGAAAAAAAAATTTAAGTATAATTTACTTTTCTCAACAATTTTTTTACATACATAAGAAGTTTATTTTTGATATAAGCAAGGCGATAAATAAAAAACAAAGAACAACCAAAACAATATTTGGTAAGAAGATATTAATCTTTCCAATGAAACTCCAGTGCCGAGATTTAACTACTGATCTTTTCCAGAAACTATCCTTGCCTTTTCTCTTTCTAATTTGACAGTTCTATTTGTAGAGAAAAATGAAATACCCAGTGGCAAGGTACACTTTACCACAGTACACATATGGTAATATATTGCGCAGGTTGTCAAAGTTGGAAATGTCAAAAAATTAAAAATGGCTGTTCGAGTGACCACAGGACCTCAACGCGCATTATTAGAAACAACAACAAAATATTGAAATTAGACAAGGAAAGGGGCACTGAATCCACCATTTTACCACCATAATACCTCGATTTTGACAGATGCGCAGAACTGAACAAAAATGAAAACGCTAATGATATTACCTTTAATATGTGTACTGTGCACTTTACACCCCTATTCTTGCAAACCTCACTGATACCTCACAAGTCACAACAACCTCACAAGGAAAAGGAGAAATCGATTTTGTGAGGATTTCGTACCCTCACAACTGTGAGCCTCACAAAAACTATCGAAATTGTGATCTCCTTTTGAGAACCTCACAACAACCTCACAAGAAATCAACCTCACAAAGGCTTGTGAGTTGTGAGCCCTCACAACGCCAGAATAGCCCTGTAATTGTCATCTTCAAATGGAGTAAAAAAAAAACTGTTATACATATAGGGAATACACTATCCAGTATATTATAGAGATCAGTGACTGGATACAAAATTTTTGAGGCAAAAATATAGTCGTAGCAAGTACGCTCATATAACAGTATAACAGCGGTGCCAGCGTTATGTATTTGTCATATTTTGTGTTATTGTGAATGATTCGCTACGATTTCGCGTTGTTTTGGGAGAGCCTTAAAACACGTTCCAACGTTATAAAATAATTTATTATTTAGTTCTATATAATTCAGTTTTAGGTAATTAAGTTTAAGTTTAATATTAAATAAAATAGGAGGATAGTAGAGTATGTTGTTTTCTGTCATCTTAATTGGTTGGAGGTTGGCGGCAAAGAGATCGAGCAACCTTCCGTGGGATTTTTGGGTTTCACTTCATTTCCTTCTCTTCTTCAGTGCTGTTTCTTCGTTATATTGGAATATCGTAATTGATTAAAGAATTGCCAGATACTTGATCCTACAACCCGGCCATCCTTTGGTTCAACGCCTCGGTGAACACAATTCACTAAAAAATTTCATCTTCGTAGGTATTTCATTTCTGTAATGATAAAACACAATATATCTTATAAACATCAAACACAGCGTCTTAATGGTTCAATTTATGTTGATAGTTTATCGTCTCAAAAAAAAATAAATATTTGTTAACATCTAAGGTTAAGGTACTTCAAAACAGCTTTCATCTCATAATGAAGTTAGATTTTGGAATCATCTCAGGTAAATTATCTCATGGTATGTTGTTGATTATTTCAATTCACGCATCTCTATTTTGTAGCATCGCTATAATCATCTCAGAGTTTGAAGGTATCATCTAGGTATCTTGGACATCTAAATTAACTTTTGGAAATTCAATCTGCATTCTTCCGCTGTACTCATCATCTTCTTCTTCTTCTGAACTGTCATCATATGGGATCCCAGGCTTCATGTTATCGGCACTGCTGCTGGTTTTCTTGGGGCCCTCCGATTCTCCAACTTTTTCCACATCATAACGGTCATTTAGGCCCACATTAGTCACCCTATAAGGAATGAATTTATGAATTTTAATAAGGTTACCAAACTGAGTCCGACGTATAGCAACAAGATCGCCAATTTTGTATGTATGAGCAGGTTTCCTTTTCTTGTTATAATTTTTTGAGTTTTCTTGTTGAATTTTGTCGATCTCTTCTCTGGCTTTCTCACGTATGTTGTCACGTTCTTCATTAAAAATTTCTCAAAATTCTTCAGCTACAACTTCTGCAATCCTTAAGTCTTCTTTGTTTCGCATCTGAACTCCAAACATTCAGCCCTATTCTGGCAAACCTCACTGATACCTCACAAGTCACAACAACCTCACAAGGTAAGGTGAACTCGATTTTGTGAGGTTTTCGTATTCTGGCAGCACCCTCACAACTGTGAGCCTCACAAAAACTATCGAAATTGTGATCTTCTTCAGAGCAGGTCACAACTCACAAATTTGATATTTGAAATACAATTTTAAGACACTTTTGTTTTTTTTTGTCTGAAAAAACATTTTGTAACCTATGTTAGCTGGTGAAAAGAATGTATCCTCTGTCGTGAATCGAACAAAATTTATTTCTCCATAAAAGAAAATTATTGTTCACAAAACAATTCTCGTCGAGTACGATCGACATAGAACAGCAAGTGGTGTACATATATGATATTTACATATGTATGTATGTGGCATCACAATCATCTTCGTTGTCGATGAGTTCAGTGGGTGCGTTCAACAAAAATTCAGACCTTAGCAATCACAATAAAAAATTCACCTTGCTGTGGTAAGTTTTTTTGTGAGGTTTCTTATGAGGGTTATCGCAGAATACGGAAAATGTTATCGAATCACAACAACCTCACAAGGAATCAACCTCACAAGGGCTTGTGACTTGTGAGACCTCACAACGCCAGAATAGCCCTGATTATTTCGAAAGGACATCTTTGCGTACTTCTGCTGATGCTAGAATTCAAAAATTGTTGAACTTTGTTAGTAAATTTATACCATTCTTTAGGATTATCTAATGACAATTTTGTTAATATTGGTATAATAGTTCTATTAATTCTTTCAATCTGTCCGTTGCCTCTAGGCACTCCAGTTGTTGTCTTCACATGTTTTATTCCTTCTTTCTGAAAATAAACAAAAATATTAGATGTAAATGCAGTTCCATTGTCCGTGATTACTCTATGCGGGTTACCAAAAATCGAGCTCTGTAGACTAAGTTTACTTAAAACCTCAGATGTACACAACGTTTTCGTCGGGTATATCCACACAAATTTGCTAAAACCATCTACTATGACAAAAATGTACTTATACTGTTTTCCTGTTGCCGAAAGGGGTCCTAAATGATCCAAATGGAAGGTGTGTCAAGGACGGTCCTCCTTTGGTATAGGATAAAGAAAACCTTCCTGTTTTCCTTGCTTCTTTTCTGCCAAAATGCATTGAATGCAGCTTTGTCGACATTTCTCAATTTTTTCACGAAGGTTGGGAATTGAATATTCTCTTCTTATTATCTCTTCAACTTTCTTCACCGAGAAATGACCTTGTTCGTGTGCTCTCTTAGGGCCAGTTGTACAATAGTGGTTCAGCCTCGGTTCAAGATTTTAACTCACCGATTTCGGCGGATTAACTAAGGTTCAACGCTGGTTCAAGTATGTAATTGGTTATTATCACACACTTGAACAGTAAACCACTGTTGAAACTCAATTAATCCGCCGGAATCGTTGGATAAAAATTGCTGAACCACGGTTTAAATATTTGTACAACTGGCCCTTAATGAACTCCTTTTCCATACATTTTGGTACACACATCAATCTCTCTTCTTGATTATTAACTTGATATAAAATTCCATTTTCTGACACAAATTTTTTATAGGGCCCTCGTTCTAGAATTTTCAAAATAAGACTTATCCTCTCATCTTTCATATGTCCTCCCTTTATCCTATCAACGACCTCACTATGCACACTCATGGCAATTGGATTGCGACTTAGCGCGTCTACATGGTTCATCTTAGTTCCTGCTCGATGTTCTAGTTTGTAGTTGTAATCCTGCAATAACAAAGCCCATCCTGCAATCCTACTAGCCAAGTCTTTTTTTTTCCATTGTCATTTTAAATGCTAAACAGTCGGTAATTATTTTGAAATATAGCCCCAGAAGATAAACTCGAAACTTCTTAAGAGCAGCAACAATTGCCAAAACTTCCAGCTCATAACTGCTAAATTTCTCTTGTTGTGGGGTAGTTTTACGACTAAAGTAGCACACTGGGTGGAACATACTATCTTAGCTACATTTTTGAAGAAGAATTGCTCCAAAGCCAATTTTCGATGCATCAATATGCAGTTCGGTCTCTGCTTCAGGATTGTAAATAATAAGCGTTGGTTGCTGTGCCAAAGCATCTTTTATTCGAATAAAAGCTTCCCTCTGCTCATCTCCAAACTTAAATTTGACATCTTTTCTCAGTAAATCACTAAGAGGTTTTGCTAGGACTCCATATAGTTGTTCCTAAACTTCCTAAAATATCCTGACAATCCTAAAAAGCTTTGGACATTTTTGATGCTCTTGGGCTCCGGGAAAAACTTCACTGCCTTGACTTTTAGCGAAGATGGACTTATATGTCCATTAGAGATTTCGTAGCCCAAGTATTCTATCTTTGTGCATAAAAAGTGACATTTGTTCCATTTAAATCGAAGGCCGTGCTGGATAAATTCATCTGAACGATGTAGCGTTACTTCACTTCCAGTATCAAGGAGTGCTTTTACTGAGAAGCCTTTATCGACAAAATTAACTATCTTGTGAAATGAACTACTACAACTTGACAAAACATTAGCTGCCTTAACGTGTTTTGTTGGTAAGTTTTTAGTACACTGCGGAGCCTTATGACCAAACTCTTTACATTTAAAACATTTAGGACCATCTGATAGTTTGTGACACTCTGCAGAACGATGTCCTTTCATTCCGCAATTGAAACAAATCAAATTCAAGGTTTCCCCTTTTCCTGCGCGTGTCGAATTAAACTGCTTCCTCTCTGTCTGCAAAGTCGATCTAGAGTTCGACGGTTGATTCCTTTCTGAGAACGCCCTATAGACCTCTATCTTTTTTTTGAATTCCACGTAACTATTTGCTCCATAAAGCAAAGCTTTATTATGGTGTGTATCTTTAACGCCATCGATCACATACTGAATAATAGGAACCTCGTCAATTTTTGCACGTGAACCTAACTCTCTCATTTTATGAAAATATTGCAGCACCGTCTCCCCTTCTTGTTGTTTGCGCATCCTTAACTTTCTATGAACTTCAGCGCTGGAGTAAGTTTCACCAAATTCGCCTATCTCTGCACGAACAGCCAGTCTAGCAGACCCTGACAAAAGCCTTTTAGCAAACAATAAATTCTCTAAAGGTGTCCAATTCATAAGTCTCGCCCCACTCTCAACCTCGGCAACCCAACACAAAACACTAAACTCATCATCTCCACTAAACTCTCGTATGGAACTCGCAACATCTTTGAAAGAAGCAGCACCTCTACTCCTATTTCGTAAATACTCTAATTCATCTTGCATCACTGACATCTCGGCATCTCTTCTAATATTATTTTCTCTCTCCTCAAGATTTTTTTCACGTATTTCTAATTGTTTACTTTTTTCCTGCAACTCTGCCATTGCATTAGAATTGTCCAAGTTTTCTGGCCTATCCGCAATGCTATTTCTATTCCGTCTACCCATCTTGTATGATAAAAGCAATCAGTTTAATTTACACCCACGCTCGCTTCAATTAGAGAAAAAGAAGTAAAACAAACAAGAATTCGTCACCAACTTATCTGAGCAAACTGAAAAGAAATCATGCACATTTCCTTCTTTATTTTTCTTTTTGGTGTTTTAATCTCTTATCTCGAACAGACTATTGAAATTTAAAGTTTTTGTGACTAAACTTGCGATTATTGATGTTTTAATTGATTTTACCAATTTGTCGGGTTAGTTTTGTACTTCACGACAATTTATCCCTCGATGTTTGATGGTCCTTCTTGACATAAAATCTCTCGATACACTTGCACGTGGCAGTAGGCAAATTGTAATTAAATTATTTTTTTAATTCAAGTGCGACTTTTATTTTTCCGGTAATGAGCCCCCATGTAGAGGTTAAAGGCTCTCCCAAACCAACGCGAAACATTCGCTGACCATAGATTTTTGTTGTTGTTTAGCGTTATGTATTTGTCATATTTTGTGTTATTGTGAATGATTCGCTACGATTTCGCGTTGGTTTGGGAGAGCCTTAAAACACGTTCCAACCACTGATCTCTATATACACTGGATAGTGTATTCGTACAAAATTTTTGAGGCAAAAATATAGTCGTGGCCGGTACCCTTATATAACAGTATAACAGCGGCGCCAGCGGAATGGACGCTACTGGACCTGCATTTTCTTATATTTTTTTCAATATTTACAGCCGCAATGCTTGTTGACATCAACTGATATCAAATAAATGCTCAATTTCGGCAAATATCTTCAATCTCTTTCTTCGTTTGTATAGAGCGAGATATGAGGTCGTGGCCGGTACCCTTTAAAAAACTTGCCTCACAAAAACTGTTATACACTATAGGCTATTCACTATCCAGTGTATATACAGATCAGTGGTTCCAACGTTATAAAATAATTTATTATTTAGTTCTATATAATTCAGTTTTAGGTAATTAAGTTTAAGTTTAATATTAAATAAAATAGGAGGATAGTAGAGTATGTTGTTTTCTGTCGTCTTAATTGGTTGGAGGTTGGCGGCAAAGAGATCGAGCAACCTTCCGTGGGATTTTTGGGTTTCACTTCATTTCCTTTTCTTCTTCAGTGCTGTTTCTTCGTTATATTGGAATATCGTAATTGATTAAAGAATTGCCAGATACTTGATCCTACATACAATGGATAGTGTATTCATACAAAATTTTTGAGGCAAAAATATAGTCGTGGCCGGTACCCTCATATAACAGTATAACATCAGCGCCAGCGGATTGGACGCTACTGAACCTGCATTTTCTTATATTTTTTTCAATATTTACAGCCGCAATAGGCGTTTTTCTTTTTTGGGCCCGAGCGTGGCACTGAGCTGTCCAAAAGAAAACTATGTTACTTTTTAACTTGGAGCGCTCCGAGCTCTCAACTTGCATTTCTTTTTTAGCTCAGAGCTCGACCGGGGCTCACTCGATGAGCTCGGAAAAAAATGACCGAGCACATCGAGCACAAAGCTGAGCGCGGCTAACTTCATACAATTTTCATTTAATTTGACAGATATGAGAGTTCAGTGCTTAATTGAGTTTCTTAAATAGATCGGTGCGCTCAGGTAAAGCTCTGTTGGGAGTGAGCTCTATTCGCTCAGAGCCCGCTCTGTGCCCCGCTTGGGGCTAAAAAAGAAAAACGCCTAATGCTTGTTGACATCAACTGATATCTAATAAATGCTCAATTTCGGCAAATATCTTCAATCTCTTTCTTCGTTTGTATAGAGCGAGATATGAGGTCGTGGCCAGTACCCTTTAAAAAACTTGCCTCACAAAAACATTTATACACTATAGGCTGTTCACTATCCAGTGTATTATAGACGCTGTTTAGATTGGGAAGATTGAGGCCGGTATCACGGCAGTTCGTAGGCAAGAGAAGTGTGTGGTGAGGAATCTCGTGAGGCAGGAAGAAAACATAAAAACCCGACTCATGAGTGTACTTTGTTGTTGTTTCAATGTGTGAAATGGTGAAATTGTTGTTGTTTCCATGCATTTTGAGGCGCCTGAAAGTTTCAAATGTAAACACGATGACACTCACCAGTCCGGACACAATCTTCCCAATCTAAACAGGGTCATATAGAGATCAGTGGGGAAAGGTCACTGATCTCTATATATTACTGGATAGTGTATTCCTACAAAATATTTGACTCCATTTGAAGAACTGTTATAAGTGCGTTGGTACAGTATAACAGTATAACTCAGTATAATTTTTTTTTTTTGCCAAAAGTCAAAACGTCGATTTATTTTGTTGTTTATTTTATTTTGTAACGCCCACTTTGCTTTCCATTTATTTCATCTTTAATAATTAATAAATGCAATAAAAATTTTAAACATGATTAGGAAAACATTTCAAATCATTGTTGATAGAAAAAAAAAACAATAAATTCCATTTCGAAGTTTATTTTAGAACTAAAAAAGGTAATTTTATCAAATTATTTTATGTTACCTTTTCTTTTCTGGATTTTTATGAATTGAAAAACCGAATCCCTCTTAAAATCTGGAATCCTCCATGGAATAACCACGGCATGGGATTGCACATAATTAAAGGCATTAAAAAATCTTCCTGAAAAAAAATCCATCCAACCATCAGTTGGAGGGACTTTTACATTCGCCTGTGGATCAGAAGTCTTCTGTTAAGAACCAAATTCCAGCAGCTGTGGATAATTTACAGCGTGTGAAAGTTTTTATGTGTCTTCCTTGTGGAATTGGATTCTCGTTGAGATCGACTTTGAAAGGGCATCAAGCTTCCTATTGTTCGCATATGTATTCGATTTTATTTAGCGCCCCAAGTGCTTATATTAATAGACCTTTTTTTTGGTTTACAGAAAAGAAGCTGAAGTAGAACAAAAACAAGATTAGCAGCAACATTTATTGCACAACCTAGTACATCGCCATCGATTTCTCCTGAAGAGGTCATCGGCGAAAGGGAATCATCGTCGGCCATTCAAACTCTAAACGGAGACAAAGGTAGCAGCCTTCTCGAATTGAATTTCTAATTGCAATAAATTATATATTCTTTTATTCTTTCAGTTTCACTATTAAAACGGAACCCTTAAGGATCCCCCACACCAACACGAATCCGTCGCGGCAACTACGAAAACAATAATAACAACATGTTGTTTTCATTGACAACCACGTGTTGTATAAAGTACAGCTAAAAAGTATAACCATTTTATAACATATACCATCTTATAATTATGTCTTTATATATACATTCATACATTATATACCTGTTATAATATGTCATTGTATTTGTAGTTATTAAGATTAGTATTAAGTCAGTCATATACTTTCAGTCTTTAAATAAAGTACTCTTCTTATTAAGTTATAATACTAAGTCTTTTTTCTTAAAACACATAACACCACGTTTTGTTATTGTTTTCGTCGGCGCTGCGGCAGATTCGCGTTGGTGTGGGAATCCTCTAGATCCTATCGTCGCCGCCTCTGCCACCAAGAACAATAATACCAATTCTACTCACAATCATCATCCGCCACCGCATGCTCTACTTCGTTTGAAAGCACCCCTAACACGTTAAGTCAAATCTGAACCAATGGATACAGATAGGAATGAATCGATACAAGTAAATACAAGTACATACTCGATACTTTTGTTTCGATACCAAGCACTTTTGGAATCGATACCTTTAGTTGCGATACCAAGTAGGTATCGAATCAAAGTATATACTTAGGGCGGTATTCACCAAGCGCTCATAAACGGCTCTTAAGTTTATGAGGCTCATAACTCAAATAATATTTGTGCTATTCACCAAACACTCATAAGTTTTTTTCGTAGTTCGAAAATGAGAGCGGGTCTCTCTTAACCAGGCATAACCAAACTGTAAAATCAAACTTTTTTCGCACAAATGCATCACAAATAATAACTTTAGCACCAACAACAAGACGAATTAATATTTTTTCAAATTAATTGATAGGAGAGAAGATTTTCCAACAACGAAAAAAAAATTAATTTAATGAATATCAAAAAAAAAATTAAATAAAAATACAAAATTGTGACATGTTGACAATTTGAAAGAAAAAAAAATAAATTATTTTAAAAATTTTCGAACAAGTTTTCGGAGAGAGTGCTCATAACTTATGATTGGTCGGGAGCACTCATAAGTTTTATGAGCGCTCATAAATATTCACTGTTATTGCTTGGTGAATAGATTTATGAAGCTTTTAAGTTATGAGCATTCGGTAAATACCGCCCTTAGAGTCTATAAATATAAAAACACCAAAATTAAGTTGACAAAGACTAATTTAAACATCAAATTTAACAAACAATGCCTTAAAAAACAAATTATACCAAAATATGCACAAATAAAAACAAAAACTAATTCAATAGCCGCCATTAAAACACAAAAAATAGACCAAACCATCCGCATAAAAGAAGAAATCAAATACCTATACAGTAAAAATCAAAACTCAACACCACACTGTATAAACTACACCTATTAATATACAACACATTTTATTACATTACAGCAGAATTCAACACACACAAAATCAACCAACACATCAAACAATCAACAAAAGAAATCACCTTAAAACAACAAACAAAAATACAAAAATTATATAAAAAAGAGTCATACATAATCCCAGAAAATAAACACACATTTTATCCCAGATTAATAAATAACACAAACATACAATTCACAAAAACTGAAATCGAAACACTAAATAAAGGTCTCAAGTTTAGTGTTCCTACAATAAATAAATATAACATAACTAACGAAGTAATTAATGCTGAAGCAGCCATAAAAATAATACCAACAGCAGAAATACAAAACGAAACCAGAATAATAATCAATAAAAAACTTAAACACATTCTAAAAAACAATAAAACACAACAAAAATTACATAACAAATATAAGAAACACATCTCCAACTTAAAGAATATCAAACAAAAAATAATAGAGAACAAAACAATAATAACAAAAGTTGACAAAGGTAACACAGTAGTAATTGTCGACCATCAAGAATATATAGATAAAACTATAAACTTTTTCAATAACAATAAAATTACAAATCTACAAACTGATCCAACTAAACTATACGTCAAAGAAATAAACAAAGCCATAAATAATTCGAAACATATATTCACCAACATACACAAACTTAAACTCAAACAACCAAACGCAAAAGCACCTTTCTTCACAGGATTACCTAAAATACACAAAATAGGAATACCAATTAGACCTTTAATAAATTGTAAAACCCAAGCTACAAAGTCGCCAAAGAACTACAAAAAATAATCAAAGACAATATCAAATTAAAAAACAACAATATAAATTAATTTCATTTGACGTCACAAATATGTACACGAACATTCCGATAAAGGAAACAATAACAATACTAAAAGAAAACCTCACAGCCACCAAAAAGCTAAATAAAGAGCAAATAGAAGAACTAATTTTAATCCTACAACTGACACTCAAACAAAATTATTTTACATTCAACAACAAATTTTACACACAAAACGAAGGTTTAGCAATGGGCTCTCCCCTAAGCAGACTAATGGCAGAAATTTACTTGAACCACTTTGAAAACAAATACATACTATCGAACTTAAATACACAACACCAAAAAATAATTTATTACGCCAGATACGTCGACGACACCTTTGTCATATTTGACGGAACAAATCGACAAATTGATATGTTACAAAAATACTTAAATAAAATTAATGACAAAATAAAATTCACGTCCGAATTAGAAAACAACAACACAATCAATTTCCTAGACCTCTCCATCTCGAAAAACAACAACAAACTTCAATACAAAATCTACAGAAAACCAACAACAACAAACATCACTATCCACAAAAACTCCCACCACCCATATGCACAAAAACTGACAGCATACAATGCATTCGTCAACCGTCTGCTGAATGTACCGATGACCAAAGAAGACTACAACAAAGAATTAAACACAATAAAACACATTGCAACTTGTAATGGATATAAAACTGAAATAATAGACAAATTAATTTACAAAAAGAAAAAGAAAATAAAAACAAAAACCAATAACAGCACAAAAACCACAGATGAAAACAAAAAATATATCGCAATTGAATACACCAATTTATTACCACAAATTATAGTTACAACAAGAATTTAAAAAACTAAACATCCACACATCATTTAAAACAACAAAAAATACACACAAAATAAAAAATGATATCAAAACACTTCCAGGTTTATATAAAATCAATTGCAACGACTGCGATAAATTTTATATAGGACAAACAGGCAGAACATTTTTTGACAGATTCAACGAACATAGACCAAAACACAAAATCTACATTCGCACAGCACCTGATCGACGACAACCACAACTACAAAAACTTTGACACCAACCTAACACCTATACACATATGTAAAAAAGGGACAAAACTAGACGCACTAGAAGAGTACGAAATCTACAAAGCAAATAGAACAGAACAAAACAATATACTAAATGACAAACTAACAATTAAAAGCAACACACTATATAATACAGCAATTACATACGCAAGAAGAAACCGATAACAAAAGAGACAGACACATCAAGCACCAACCAGCAGAACCTAGAGAAAACACATACATACATTAATACAAATTAACATTACACCACAAGTCAACGAATTAAGCCCGAAGATGGATGAACAAAATCCGAAACGCGTAGCTTAAAATTAAAATTAAAAATAAAATTTTATATGTTGTGATATCATTAAATAATAATAAATAAAGTTAAATAATACTTAAATTAAACGTTTTTTAAAATTCTTTTATCTAAGTTTTATACTCTTTACATTGAAATCGCTAAAGCACATCTCTTTTTTCTTTGTTAGCATTTACATTGAACGATTTTTCAATATCAATCTCTTTATTTCCCTCAATTTAAGTTTTCTCTTTTCTATTCTCTCCACTCAAACATAAATCACTTTGTAAAAATCGGCTAATTTAAATATCGACCTTTCCACTACCGCCATGGTCATTATCGAAGACAGAAATCAGACACTACCTCTTTCTTTGCCTGATTTTTACTCACATATACTTGCTTCACATGAATTTTTTGATTACTTCACTATATATATCACATACTGATATTTGATACTGACTGATACTCTCGCACCTGGTATGATTTTTCCAAAAACATACTCACCTTGTATGAATTCTTTATTTACTTACCACACAACACAACAAGAATATTGTGGCTTCGTATTTATCTTCTCCAGTATCCAGTTTAAAGTTAAATCCACTAGAATAGTGGGAAGACGTGAAGACAATGTTTCCTTCGTTTCATAAGCACGCAAGGATGTTTTTAGTGGTTGTTGCATCATCTGTACCATGTGAGAGATTGTTCTCTAAAGACTAGTACTCTGCTGATGCGAAACGAATTTTTTCTGTGATCTCCAAACAGACAACGAAACGCTTGCGAAAACATCACGGAAAATATCCTTGGAGAGTTTTACTAATTCCAAAAAGAAAATCAAACATAAACGCAAAAAATCAGAGAAACCCATGACGTAAGAACAAGTGATGATTTTTGTGACCTTTTTTAATCGTTATAGATATTTGAAACTTAATAGTGGGCTCTAGGTCAGTTAAAAGATGATGTTATTTATTGCAACGTTTCGAGCATGTTTATGCTCTTCATCAGGCAAACAGTATTCAAAGATTATATTTTTCTCATGTTGTTATTAATGATTTTAGTAAACTTCACTACTGGCAACGACAGCGAAAAAAACGTCCATTCCAAAACAAATTCACCTAAATATAATCTTTGAATATTGTTTGCATGATGAAGAGCATAAACATGCTCGAAACATGACGTAAGAATATAATAAACAAAAAAAACACAAATAAAACTCAAATGTCATTTTTCCGCACACAATAAATAGATTGTATAATTAATTCAGTGGAAAAAAGGAGCGGAGACTTCTCCAAATAATTTGCTACAATTATAAATATCGCTCTTCGAACAGCGTACTGCAAAACGAAAAGTAGAACGAAATTTTCCGTTTATGATTTCGTTGTGTCATTTTTGTATGGGATTTTTCGTTTCGCATCAGCAGCGTACTAGGCTTAAAGCAGGAGTAACAAAAGTAGAAACCGCTTAAGTGGAAAACACAGAGATAAACCTCTGTTCTTAGGAAATATTCCACAAAATGTTTTTTTCGATGCCAAATAAAAAGAAATTTAATAGATTTATTTTTTTGGATTTTGATTCGATTTAAGTAGGTATCGATACTTTTGATTCGATACCTGAATAGGTATCGATACTTTCTTCCGATACTAGTATCGATTACAAGTCCTCAATACCTTGGTGGTATCGTTTCATCCCTAGATACAGATATTGGTCTGAGCTACTGATCTCTATAATACACTGGATACACTGATCTCTATAATATACTGGATAGCGTATCCATACAAGAAACTTGACTCCATTTGAAGAACTGTTATAGTGGAGCTGCCTACTTTTTGTATAACAGTTTAACTTTATAACGTATAAAAAGTGACGAAGTCAAACGTCAAAGAAGTGGAAAATGTGAAACTTTTTTCTCAGTTTGTTGAAATTTCATTAAAAAAATAAATTCGGGAAGAAAAAAACATTATTATTGAAATTTTTTCTATTTTTAAATCTTAAATACATTTGTTAGTTGTGAGTACGTCGCGTCGGCTAATTCATTCGTATTTTTGTGTTGTGAGTTCAGGTGGTGGTGGCAGTAATAATTGCAATGGCCATAATAAAATGAAACATTATTTTTATTCTACGGATGTGCATCCGCAACTCCAGAAAACAATCAATGATGTTTGTTCACAAACGCATTTCAACGCATCTTAACCAAACGCATCTACAGGGAAGTTACAAGTCCCAACATCGGTTACCACTGAGATCGATATTGAAGAACCATTAAAACCAAGTCCAAAATACAACGACATTATACTTTTTTTGGATAGTTACATCACTAAACTAAGTTGTAAAAGAAAATTTCGGGAAAGAAAATCAACTCGGCATGAGGCGAACATTTTAGAAGCCTCAAATAAAGTGATGCGCTGGAATTCATAAACATAGCCATCGAGTTGTTTGTCACCAAAAGACGAATTTACAAACATGCGGGTAGTCCAGTGGAAACGCACATTTGGTTGGATGAACACACAAAGCTTAGGACACTGCAGATAGGTTAGTACAAAACAAGGTGGCGTTTGTATTTGGTTTTGATGATAAATGTCCCAAGCAACACAATTACCTCTTATAGATATCTAGAAGATTTATTTTCCAAGAGCTTTCAACTCTTCAAAAAGTCCTGAAGAGGTCATTAAGACCCAAAAGGGCCTAAAGGGGAGGAGCCTATTGTATGGAACAAAGAGTTCTAAGTAACGTGTTTGAAAGAGCTTATAAAGATTGTTGATCTTTGAAGATGATTTCAAATGGTTTTGAAGATGTTTTTTTAAAGTGAATAATGTGTACCTACTTGGAGAGAGAGAAAAATATAAAGAATTAATTTCTTTCTCTTTTATACAAATACAAATTAAATGCAATTTAAATGAAACGCAATGAACATAAAACAAAAAAATGGAAACATTACTATTGACCAATTCTTTATTTTCATTTATATACAATTTGATTTTATAAAGGACTTTAACACATTTTACCAGCTTTAATGATTTGATTTTGCTTTGCAAGAAAAGATTTACTATGAAATCGAATATTCTACCCCACTTAAAATTAACGCGCCTGGAAACAGAAAAGTATTTACACATAAATAAAAAAAATAATACAAAATTCTCTGACGGTAAAAAAGAAAACACATTTTGTTGTCTTAAAATGTTACCATACAAGTAAAAGTGTAGACATAATTTAGAAAACAAC
The DNA here is from genome assembly GCA_929447395.1 of Epistrophe grossulariae. Taxonomy (NCBI): domain Eukaryota; kingdom Metazoa; phylum Arthropoda; class Insecta; order Diptera; family Syrphidae; genus Epistrophe; species Epistrophe grossulariae. Next base: position 58,078,731 of record OV839566.1, on the reverse strand, counting down.
ATTTTAAATTAGATATTATATAAATACTTGATAAATATTCTTTCCACAACTAAATAAAATATATTCCGAATTAATTATTTGGTGCATCCATGATCCATCAGAAATAATTCGTACCTACAGGGTGCCTCATTTTTCCAAGTAAATCGAATTTTGTATATGTATGTACTGAATGATTTTGTTATGAAAAGAAAATTCAGTAGGTAAATAAAATTAGGATCTAATTAATATTTAAGCCTTTAGATTTAAATTTATAGACAAAATTTTAATTTTTTTAGAACTTTTTTTTTACATTCAAATTAAATGTTTCTTAGATATTAATGGATTAATTTATTTTTGGAAAATTTGACCTTTTATTTTTACCTTCGCAACAAATTTTTAAAAATTTTTAAATGAATAATTTAATTTAAGGTAAATAAAATAATAAACATTAAAGTAATGTTGTATCTTATTAATAAAATTTATCTAAAATATACGTTAAACAATGTCACCCTTTACAAAAATATGTGTATTTTATATAAAAAGACTACCTATTTGAAAAACCATTTAAAGAATTATTTAAGAAGTCTTCAAAACATCTGTCTAATATTAATTTTTTCCTAGAGTCAGATTCCTCTTAACGAACAGACATTAAGATATCACCAAAAAATTATTCAAAGTAGAGTCAAGAAAGTGTCGACAAAGTGCAAACAAAGTGCAAACAAAGATTGGTTTTTTTCGTCCTCGTATGTAGGACATTTTGATGAAATGTTGCGTCTTGATGAGCACAAGACGTCTTGACTACATCCTGACAAAACTGATCAGCAATTTTTTTTGCATTTAGTCTTTTATAACTGCCTGAATTCTTCTTAAATTTCCAAGTTTCCAAACAGCTTTTCTTTAATTTCTTCATTTTGATAATCAACATACAAAAACAATAGAAGCGCGATTCAGAAACGTCAAACACAAACTTGTTTTTGCCAACCAAAGAGAAAAATTAAACTACTTAAAGATAAAATTGTAAGCCTTCGTAAAGACATTTTTATAAAAACATCCCCAAAATATCTTTAAGATGTATTTGAAAGAGTTAAAATATAAACTCTTAACGCACTTTGAACATCCTCCTATTTAAAAGGTTTTTAAGAGGTATTACAAAGAGTCAAAATAGAAATATTTATCATGGAGGTCTTTAAGATGTTTAAGAGACGTATTTTCATTAGCTACAATAAAAAACACTTTTATAGATCAAAGTAACAGGTTATAAAGTGGTATGGTATTAATAAGATTAAAATAATAGCTTGTTAAGAGCTGATAAAATAGTTTCGAGTACTCTTCAAGAGTTTATGTGTTGCTTGGGGTGTTTTTAAGGTACATCTACTCCAAGTGCGCTAAAAACATGTGGAAATTCAATCCATGTGGTTCCAAACAGAATATGCATTGGGTTATCAGCGTCTGGGAAATGGGGTGTCTCTCTGAAGAAATGTCACGAGGTCGAGTCTCCGCAGTTGCCGAATTGATCGCCGAAAAGCTCGAACGTCAAGACGATCCACTTGAAAAGGCAACAAAATTAAAACTGTTAGCCAAACATCGCATTGAATTTCAATTCACTTGAGTCGAACAAGGATTTCCAAAAATTTACATATAAAAGTAATTTCCTGCATTTTTCAGTTTTAAAGCAAATACCGAAATAACTTTTATAAGGAAATTTTTTGAAATCTTTTTATCGATTTGAAAATGGTTTTCAGAAACACATCAATTTAGAGAATTTAGGGAACTTAAAACGAAACTTTGAACCATTCCAACCATCCTTATAAACTTAATAGTTTTGAAACGACAGCGTGGTTTATCTACGAATTTCAAGAAATTTCTTAAAAGTAATAGAAATTTCCTGAAATTGGTAGATAAACAACGTTGTCATTTCCAAACTTTTTGCTTCATTTGGATTATTAGAACGTTTTTGAGTTTGAATTGAAGTCCTCTAAGTGTTTCTAAAAACCATTTTCAAATCGAACAAAGATTTAAAAAAATTTCCATATAAAAGTAATTTCCTGCATTTTTCAGTTTTAAAGCAAATGCCGAAATTACTTTTATATGGAAATTTTTTGAAATCTTTTTTCGATATGAAAATGGTTTTCAGAAACACTTAGGGAACTTAAAACGAAACTTAGAACCATTGCAACCATTCTTATAAACATAATAGTTTTGAAACGACAGCGTGGTTTATCTACGAATTACAAGAAATTTCTTAAAAGTAATAGAAATTTCCTGAAATTGGTAGATAAACAACGTTGTCATTTCCAAACTACTTGCTTTATTTGGATTATTGGAACGTTTTTGAGTTTGAATTGAAGTCCTCTAAGTGTTTCTAAAAACCATTTTCAAATCGAAAAAAGATTTTAAAAAATTTGCATATAAAAGTAATTTCCTGCATTTTTCAGTTTTAAAGCAAATGCCGAAATTACTTTTATATGGAAATTTTTTGAAATCTTTTTTCGATTTGAAAATGGTTTTCAGAAACACTTAGGGAACTTAAAACTAAACTTAGAACCATTCCAACCATTCTTATAAATATAATAGTTTTGAAACGACAGCGTGGTTTATCTACGAATTTCAAGAAATTTCTTAGAAGTAATAGAAATTCCTGAAATTGATAGATAAACAACGTTGTCATTTCCAAACAACTCGCTTCATTTAGATTATTAGAACGTTTTTGATTTTGAATTGAAGTCCTCTAAGTGTTTCTAAAACCCATTTTCAAATCGAACAGAGATTTAAAAAAAATTCCATATAAAAGTAACTTCTGAATTTCCTTTTTAACCACGATTTAAAAAAGACACTTTTTTAAGCTTAAATCATTTAAGAGCAACTTATATGAAATCTTTGTTTTTTAATGCCTATAATGCACTTTGTTGATTGGAAAATATGTTTTCTTTCGGCTGTTTTGGTCACAATAATTTTAGCAATGAAACCAGATTTGTTACATTTACTTTTCCCCGACGTTTCGACAGGGGTTGCTGTCTTCTTCAGGATGAACTTTATTACATACAAAATAAAAATATAGTTAATCACAATGTTATGCAACAACCCCTGTCGAAACGTCGGGAAAAGTAAATGTAACAAATCTTATTTCATTGCTAAAATTATTGTGACCAAAACACCCGAAGGAAAACATATTTTCCAATCAACATAATACAAATCAAATTGGTCAATAAATCTACATCTTTATAATGCACTTTCTATATTTAGGAACTCAACAAATGCAAATAATGTGTCAACTTTGGATGTCCTAAGCTGTCTTGCTGAAAATGCCCGAAGTGAATTTTTATTTGTGTTCCAGGGATAGTGGATGATTCCACTCCAATCACTAAGATAGATGAATGTTATCATCCGTCCGTAGCAACAGTCTTATATTCCAAATAGAATTGTATTTGGATAATACAATAATTACGTGGAAGTGTTGTTGGTATGAACATAATATAGGTGCACTGAATACTACTAATTTTGGCTTACCTTAAGTTTTTTACTATGTTAAACTTCAAAGGAAATAAATTAAACAATTTTTTTTTTAATTTTTGAAAAAGCGATTTTTATTTAAGTTTGTTTTTAATTTAATTTTTGTTAATGGTGATTCTCTTTCAAGAAATGTTAATAATCGTTTGGAAAGCATCAACTGCTGATTCCAAAAAGATATCAACCATCGCTGTACGACTTACCGTTGTACAGATACACTCGAAAACCTTTATCAATATTCTTGATTTTTCCCATCATGAAGAAAAATAAAAAACGGTTTGGAGTGTATCTGACCAACGGTAAGTCGTCCAGGGATGAATGATACCTTTTTGGAATCAGCATTTAATGCTGTTAAAAGAAACTTCGAAATGTTTTACTCAAAAGTTGTAATGAGAAAAAGCACTCTTAAAATACGCATACAGGTTCCAATATGCGAGTTCCAAGAATAAATTTTTTTTAATGCAGATTTTTTTTTCAAAAAATTTTGATACTCGTTTTGAAAGCATCAATTTTTGATTCCAAAAAGATATCAACCATCGCTGTACGACTTACCGTTGGCCAGATACACTCGAAAACCTTTATCAATATTCTTGATTTTTCCCATCATGAAGAAAAATCAAAAACCATTTGGAGTGTATCTGACCAACAGTAAGTCGTACAGCGATGGTCGATACCTTTTTGAAATCAGCAATTGATGCTTTTGAAACGAGTATCAAAATTTGTTAAAAAAGAATCACCATTAAAAAAAAATTACTTTTGGGACTCGCATATTTGAACTTGTATGCGTATTTTAAGAGTGCTTTTTCTCATTAAAACTCTTGAGTAAAAGATTTCAAAGTTTATTTTAACAGAATTAAATGCTGATTCCAAAAAGGTATCATTCATCACTGTACGATTAACCATTGGCTAGATACACTCCAAAAGCTTTTTCAATTTTCTTAATTTTTGCCATCATGAAGAAAAACCAAAAACCTTTTGGAATGTATCTGACCAACTGTAAGCCGTACAGTGACGGTTGATACTTTTTTGGAATCAGTAATAACTGATTCTCTTAAAACGAGTATCAAAATTTGTTGAAAAAGAATCACCCTTAAAAAAAGTTTATAGGTAAATGTAAAAGTATTTTCGTGAAATTTTTTTTAGAGAAATCCAAGAAAATGCAATATTGGGAAATCATCGGATATCAAAAATGGACAGGAGTACCGGCACCGGACACCAACGTTGTCAGATTTAGCTCCAGCAGTAGTCAAGCTTCAAGAAGTAGTGCACATGAATTGAAGTTTTCTAAGTGTTTCTAAAAACCATTTTCAAATCGAAAAAAGATTTTAAAAAATTTCCATATAAAAATAATTTCTTGCATTTTTCAGTTTTAAGGCAAATGCCGAAATTACTTTTATATGGAATTTTGTGAAATCTTTTTTCGATTCGAAAATGGTTTTCAGAAACACTTAGGGAACTTAAAACGAAACTTAGAACCATTCCAACCATCCTTATAAACTTAATAGTTTTGAAACGACACCGTTGTTTGTCTACCAATTTCAGGAAATTTCTATTACTTTTAAGAAATTTCTTGAAATTCGTTGATAAATCACGCTGTCTTTTCAAAACTATTAAGTTTATAAGGATTGTTGGATTGGTTCTAAGTTTCGTTTTAAGTTCCCAAGGTGTTTCTGAAAACCATTTTCAAATCGAAAAAAGATTTAAAAAAATGTCCATATAAAAGTAATTTCGGTATTTGCTTTAAAACTGACAAATGCAGGCAATTACTTTTATATGGAAATTTTTGGAAATCCTTGTTCGACTCAAGTGAATTGAGTTTCAATGCGATGTTTGGCTAACAGTTGTAAAGGTGTAAGGAGATCGGTTGCCTTTTCAAGTGGATCGTCTTGACTTCGTGACATTTCCCAGACGCTGATAACCCAATGCACATTCTGTTTACAACCACATGCATTGAATTTCCACATGTTTTTAGCGCACTTGGAGTTGATGTACCTTAAAAACTAATTTATCATCAAAACCAAATACAAACGTCACCCTGTTTTGTACTAACCTATCTGCAGTGTCTAAGCTTTGTGTGTTCATCCAGCCAAATGTGCGCTTCCACTGGACTACCCGCATGTTTGTAAATTCGTCCTTTGGTGGCAAACAACTCTATTTATGATCGATGGCTATGTTTATGAATTCCAGCGCATTACTTTATTTGAGGCTTTTAAAATGTTCGCCTCATGCCGAGTTGATTTTCTTTCACGTAGTTTTCTTTTACAACTTGGTTTAGTGATGTACCTAACTATCCAAAAAGAGTATATGTTGTTGCATTTTGTACTTGGTTTTAATGGTTCTTCAATAACGAGCTCAGTGGTAACCGATGTTGGGACTTGTAACTTCCCTGTAGATGCGTTTGGTTAAGATGCGTTGAAATGCGTTTGTGAACAAACATCACTGATTGTTTTCTGGAGTTGCGGATGCACATCCGTAGAATAAAAAAATATGTTTCATTTTATTATGGCCATTGCAATTATTACTGCCACCACCACCTGAACTCACAACACAAAAATACGAATGAATTAGCCGACGCGACGTAATCACAACTAACAAATGAGGCATTAATTGAAGATAATACCTTTGCGAAGATGTATTTAAGATTTAAAAATCGAAAAAAATTCAATAATAATGATTTTTTTAATGAAATTTCAACAATCTGAAAAAAATGTTTTACATTTTCCACTTCTTTGACGTTTGACTTCGTCACTTTTTATATGTTATAAAGTTAAACTGTTATACAAAAAAGTAAGCAGCTCCACTATAACAGTACTTCAAATGGAGTCAACTCTCTTGTATGGATACGCTATCCAGTATATTATAGAGATCAGTGGTCTGAGCTGTGGAAATGTATGAAACTTATGTCGAATTCCTTTCAACAAAAGAATCGAATTTTTTTCTAAACGAATCGATTTTTTTTTCTGAACAGTTCAATTTTTTCTGTCAAAACAAATCTTGCTAATTTTTCAAGATTCAAGAAAGATTTTAAACCGATTTGCACCACTGATCTCTATATACACTGGATAGTGTATTCATACAAAATTTTTGAGGCAAAAATATAGTCGTGGCCGGTACCCTCATATAACAGTATAACAGCGGCGCCAGCGGAATGGACGCTACTGGACCTGCATTTTCTTATATTTTTTTTCAATATTTACAGCCGCAATGCTTGTTGACATCAACTGATATCAAATAAATGCTCAATTTCGGCAAATATCTTCAATCACTTTCTTCGTTCGTATAGAGCGAGATATGAGGTCGTGGCCGGTACCCTTTAAAAAACTTGCCTCACAAAAACTGTTATACACTATAGGCTATTCACTATCCAGTGTATTATAGAGATCAGTGGCCACGACTATATTTTTGCCTCAAAAATTTTTTATGAATACACTATCCAGTGTATATAGAGATCAGTGCTTGTGAGGTATCAGTGAGGTTTGCCAGAATAGGGCTGTTAATGTGGAAAACAAAACAAAATGAAAAAAAAAATAATTACTTCAATACAACAATTATGTCACTTTGAAAAAAAAAAGTATGTTATACTGTTATACAGAGCGTGTACGAGAGCACCGTATAACATTTCTTCAATTGGCGTCAACTTCTGTGCTTGAATGCGCTATCCAGTGTATTATAGAGATCAGTGTATCCAATATATAGAGATCAGTGGGAAGGTAGATTGATCTGAAAGCGCCTGTTTACATATAAATTTTCCTGAAAGTCGTTTTACTGAAAGCGTGTCTACACATAAAGAAAAAACCCTTTCACTTCAATCTACCTTTCCCTATCTCACAATCAAAATTCATGAATATCTCTCTCACACAAAAAAAAGTCTCATGTTTCACCCGAGAATATTACTTGAATCTGGCGCATCGGTGAATTTTGTTAGGAACCTAACCTTCCTACGCATAAATATCACTGGTTACTGGATGCGCCCTTCAGTTAAATACCTATGTAAACAGGCACTATAGAATAGAAACGAACGAAAAAAAGACTCGTGTAATCAGCGTCAATTACTAGGTTTACAAGAGCGGATCCACGGATCGAATTCAATCTAAATCGAAATTTCGACCCAGGTATATGGAGATGCCAGATCGAAAGATAGAATTGAAATGGAATCGAAGTGACAGTCTTGTTTTTATTGTGTGTGTGCAATCACCGCAATCAGTTTGGAAACAAAATACACAATAGCACACACACACCAACAAGTCGCTGTAATCTCGATTCTTTAATTCTTCGATCTAGGTATACATTTCTATTTTCGATTCGATCCAGCTCGCCGATCCTAATCGGATCGAGTAATCCGGATTCGATCCGATCCAGGTTTACAAATACCTAAGTCTTGATTCGATTCGGATTTAATTCTCCATGTAAACGTAGTAAATATGGGAACGGGCATATCGAGGAAAAAGTGAAGCATTTTTCATAATACACATATATATGTTTATCTTTTATATAATACATATATATATAATTAATTAATTAACTAAAGTGTGGTACTGCGGTAAACAGAAATATTTAGAAACTTTGTTTGCCCTATGTTCAACAAGAATTTTTAAAATTTTTAAAATTCTCAAAAATCCAACATTAATTTGAAGATGAGAAATTTTAGACTCTTAACAATCGCACCGTTGCAAAAAATTTTACTAAAAAATTTTATCAACTCAAATCAAAAATCCTTTATATCTACAACGGCCAAGTTATTGACAGAAGAAGAATCGGAAATCGACCACAACAACCCTCTGCGCAGAACACTGAATATCCTCGGCAAAGATTTCAAGTCTGTTAGAGATTTTTTTCGTACAAATCCTAATTCCGAAAGTGAAATTCCTGTTGAGAAAGAAATAAAAAAAACTGAGCTACCATCGGGAGAATTTCAGACGCACTGTGATGTTTTGATTATTGGAGGTGGTGGTGTGGGATCATCAGTTTCTTATTGGCTGAAAGAAAAGGCAAGAAATGGCCTTAATGTTGTCGTCATTGAAAAGGATTGCACTGTAATATTAATTAAACGAAAAAAGTTCTTAATTTTTATTAATGTATTTGTTCATTAGTATAGGAAATCATTTGCTGTTCAATCATATCATGGGCTTCATCAAAATTTCACAGTTCCTGAAAATATTCAAATATCGATGTATGGCGCTGATTTCATAAGAAATATTAAACACCACTTGGGCGATGTTAATTTAAATTTTACACCCTATGGTTCCTTACGATTGGCCTGTGAAGAAAATGTTGAAACACTCAAAACAATTTCCAGACTGCAAAAAGAGTTGGGAGTGCGAAATGAACTGCTTACACCAGAAAAAATAAAAGCCAAATTTCCCTGGATTAATACCGAAGGTATTGTTCTTGGTAAGTTGAAATGACGCTTAATGAAACATTGTTTCTTTTTAATTATCAGAGTTAACATTATATGAATTATTAACATTATATAAGATTGGTATTGATGCAGAATTTCACCCTTTACAACATATCTAAATTTCCTCACATTGGTTTTTTTCAACAGCTGTTAAGAGGGAGGAAGGTAGTGTTATCAAACTGAAATAGAAATGTTTGTTTAAGTAAAAACTAATCATGTGACGTCGTAAAGACTCCAACCTCAAAAAACAGATTTCAAAAACTAAAAAACATACAATTTTGAATAAAACATTGCCTTTCAAAGTTGAAATCGTCGAAACGTAAGAGAGAATTTATAAACTCACCAAAAATATTGTCAAAAATAATTAGAACGTATAAAAATTCAAAATTAAAACATCAGTGTCAGTCAGCACCATGTCTTCGAGATTTAGTACTTTTAACATTAGAAACGTTTAAGCGGAGACATACCTACTAACAAGTAACAATGTGAAAAAATCAACAGAATTTCAAAAAAGTGTAACGCCGAGTAGAGAAAGAGGGCGAAACGTCAGGGGAATAGACAAAATTATTGCGTTCATGCTATGTTCTTACTGGTCTGAGGAAACAGAATACGAAGAAGATGATAAAACGGACACCAAAAAAAGGAGAAGTGTTCGTAGGCAGGGATGGCCACTACATTTTTCACATTTGCTACGTAGTTAAATGTAGTTACTGAAACAAATTGTAGCAAACTTAGTTTCAAATATTAAATGATCTGTCAGTTGTAACTTTGAAGCTTGAAATTTTATTATTTCTCTAAATTTACTTTGTATGTATATGAGTATTGAGTGATATTGATCTGTGCGGACGTGTTTTTTAGTAGTGGTTTAACGTAATTGATTTTAACCTTCGGATGACAACAGGGGTGCTCCACCACCCCAGGCTTTTTCATTTTAGTTGTAATTCTGGTTGATCAATCGCGTTTAAACAATTGTATTTCCTTACATAATTTATTTTTGTTTTATGAATTTTCTGTTTTTATTAAAGTCTATGAAGTGTTACGTTTTACTAAATCTTTTTTGTTATCCTTGAAAGTATTTTTTTTTTGATTAAATCCTTGCTGGGGTGTTATATCACCCCTGTTGTGGTCTATGTAATTTTAAATATGTTGTGATCGGAAGGTTAAAGAAGTTCTAGTGGCCAATTTATTTATGGAAGTTGCATTTATTGCAATAACAATATCATAAAGAAATTGTGCAAAAATAATTAAAAACATAATAAATTAAAAGAAATTAAAATCGAATAATTGCGGCAAAAAAAAAATCCGTTATTGAGTCGAAAAAGTGAACAGAGTGCGATGAGTGGCCGGTGCAAGGAGTGCGATGGATCCCTGAAAGGGGGAACTTGTTTACCATGCAACGGAATCTGTGGAGCTTTTTTTCACTTTAAATGTGCTAAATTGTCTGAATATGACGCAAAGTTAATAAATGAAAAACCAGCGGTTCTTTATATGTGCAATGTTTGTAGAGATTATGTAAGCATTATGTTTGAAAAAGTCGGTATGTTGGCAAATGCCATACAAGAAAATAAGCAACATTTAGAAAAACAAAATACTAACATTGAGAAAATACTATATAATGTAAACAAATTAAGTGAAGAAAAGGAAATAGTTTTGAGTGAAGTAACAAAAGCATGTAGTAGTAATAGTGAGAATCAAAACGCTAATATTGAACAAATTTTACATAATGTAAACAAGTTAAGTGAAGAAAAAGAAATAGTGTTGAGTGAAGTAAGAAAACTATGTAAAAGTGAGAAAAAGATATCGTATGCTGAGTCTGTAAGAAGAGAGCAACCTGTAATGATAAAACACAAAAAAGCTCAAGAGAATAAAAAAACAAAAGAAGATCTTAAAGAAAAGATTGACCCATCATCACTGGCTGTTAGAGTTAATAAAGTTGTTGATAAGAGAGACGGAGCTATCCTCATTAGTTGTGATGATGACAATTCACGAAAAATAATAGAAAAAGAAGCTAAAGAGAAATTAGGAAGTGAATATGTCGTTTCGGTAAAACCTGCAAAACCCCTGTGTGAAGATATGTGGAATAAATGAAAAGTGGATTTAAGAAGGACTATTGTCGGCTATTAAAAAACAAAATAATATTAGATGTGGTCTTAAATGTTTAAAAATGTACAGCGTTGAAAAAGACTAAAAAAAGTTACAGTGCCATAATCTCAATTGAAACGGAAGGATATAGAAATATTATAGAGAGGAAGCGAATCAACTTGGGATGGGATAGATGTGCCGTATACGATTTTATTTCAGTTAAACGGTGCTATAAATGTTGGGGATATAACCATAAAGCAAAAGACTGTAGAAATGAAGTATTGTGTGAAAAATGTGGTGATAATCATGACGCAAAGAGCTGTAAGAGTGAAATATTAAAATGTAATAATTGTGTTTTGGCTAACTCGAGGTTGGGTTTAAGCCTTTCCGTGAACCATGATTGTAGAAGTGACGAGTGCGAAGTATATAAAAAGAAAGTTGAAATCCTCCTAGCAATCAAAGTCTGTAAAAATTTGTTACTTAAATACATGTGGATTTTTAAATAATATTGTCGAACTGCAAGTAATAATTAATGCAAATGACTTTGATGCTTTAGTATTAACTGAAACCCATGTGACCTCAGAAATTCAAAGTAGTGAACTAAGTATAGATAATTTTACGTTGGTCGATAGGTGTGACACCACATCAACCCATACCGGTGGGATATTGATATATACACGAAGTGAGATTAGGGCTTCAAATGTCAAGCAGTTTGCCAAAAATATGCATCTATGGTGGTCAATAAACACTGTTTATTTTACAAATTATTCCTGCGTGGTTGTTGCTATGTACAGATCTCCAAGTTCAAGTTGTAGAGTTTTTTGTGAGGAATTCGGTGCATTGATGGATGAGCTCTATGATTTAAATAAAGACATTGTGATGTTCGGTGATTTTAACATCGACTGGTTTTCTAGTATTTTTTATAAAAGTGATGTCGAAAAAATTATAAAAGACAATGCGTGTATTCAAATCATAAATGAGCCGACAAGGATAACCAAGAATTCAAGTACATTAATTGATTATGTGGTTACAAATAGTCCGTTGATCAAAGCTGGAACGGTAAAAGACCTGAAAATAAGTGACCACGAAACAATTGTGATTGATATAGATTGTGAAAAAACTACAAGACAGAAGAAGTTATTTCCTCATTTTAAATATAGAAACAATTTGTTTGGGCAGGTTTTAGAAACTATTTTTTTTAGTTTGCAAAATGTTTATGATATTAATTTGTTAGCTTATATTTTTTTAGAAAAAACAAATGAAAGTGTCTCCGTATTTATTACAAATAAAGTAAAAAAATCTGGTGGAAATGAGTGGTTCAACAATTATTTAAATAATCTTAAAAATCAAAAAATTTTGAAATATACAAAAGCATTGTTGAGTGGTTCCGATGAAGACTGGGCAAATTATACTACTATTCGAAATAACTATAAAAAAGAAATACTTAAGCGAAAAAGTGAATATGTTATGTCAAAAATATCTGGTGCAGTAGATCAACGATCAATGTGGAATAATTTAAAAAAATTTATATTAAAAAAAGAAAAAAGTGAAATTAAAAGTGTTTTATTTGGTACAATGATTTGCAATGAAAATAAAATAGCAAATAAATTCAACAAATTTTTTGTCAAAAGTGTAGTCGAAATAATAGACACAATTCCAATAACTCCTTTTGTAAACCATGTACAAGAAGTGGAAAGTGTGTTCAAATTTAAGAATATTTCGTTAAATGATTTAAAAAAAACTATAAAAGATATGAAAAACAAGCGCGATTTTCAGTTCATGAGCCCAAGTATCTACTTAGACCAATTTGAAATTCTTGGACCTATCTTATGAAAAATAATAAACGATTCCCTATTCTCAAGCAAGTTCCCTGACTCCTGGAAAGAATCTTAGATAACACCAGTAGAAAAAATAGTAAATACAGTGAAATGTGAAGAATTTAGACTAGTGAATGCTATGCCATTGTGTGAAAAGATATTTGAAAAGGTGGTATTTAAACAACTTTATCATTACTTTGAAAGTAACAAATTAATAATGGACCTTCAATCGGGTTTTCGAAAGGGTTACTAATGTGAGACCGCAATCAATATAGTTGTAACATCGTAGAAGGAGGAACTATCTAAAAAAAGAAGTATCTATTGTGTTTTTTTGGACTTAAAACGTGCGTTTGAGACTGTAAGTAGAAATATTTTAATGATGAAAATGCAAAAAAAAATAAGTAAAAAAATAGGATTTCTGAAAAGAATAAGAAACCAAGATTCCACTATCAGTGTAGTGGAGCGGCATAGCGTCCATATAAAAGATAATTGTGCACTTTGTGATAAAAGCATCAAATTTTTTTCATTGTGGGTACATTATATGAATATGATTTTAAGATATTGGGCCACTTTGAAATTCCACCCCTTTAGGTGGGAGGGGCAAATTAAAAAAAAAAAATACATAAGATTGTAAGACTTTTAACATAAAAACGAATTTAAACCAAAGACATCTTTGTTTTACGATCGCTTTATTACAAGTAACTTTCTAACAATATTTAAATACCGAAATACTTAAAAGTAAAATACATAATACATAATAGAGACAACGGTTAACTAGTTCGATTTTGCAGTAGTACTGTAACGTTTCTTATATATTTTTATTATCGAGGGTTAGGGTGTTCATTAAAAAAATATAAATGAATGCACATTTTAAAAATAAAGTGATGCTCTTACAAGATTGAAAAAAAATATTAAAAAACAACGGCAACACTTACAATATCATGCTATACCTTTTTTTAAAGCCAATAACCCATTCTTCAATTCTGTTTTCAAATTAAGTTATTTTAGTTTTTAGTTTTTTAAAAAAAATTATTTTCAAACTAAAAAGGTTGTTATGATTTTTTTTGCAAAATTTTATAATAATTTGCTTTATCATTTTCGATACTCTTACTAACTTTTAGTCGAGTGCTAATAACCAGATAGTCTTAAGTCATTTAGTTTTTTAGAAAATTGAAAATTACCATAACTACTTTTTCTTAAAACCGTCATTTTTGGACATAAACAATGGATTTTGACTATCTTGTTTAAATTATAAAATTCGTCCAATCGATAAAACTATTAAAGGTCATGTATTTAGTTATAAATTTTTAAAATGTTACTTAATAAGTTTGGTAGATGAAAAAAACTAATTTTCACAACCACGCCCCTCCACCCCTTCAGTATCATAATAAAATCACAGAAAACCATCACTTTTTCAGTCTTTTGCCTTGAACATCATTCTGGTATATGTATTTTAAGTTATTTTGCGACTTGTAGAAAACAAAAGAAGCTACAAATATGCTCCTCATGGTATTTTTGGACATAACCGACGCCATTAAGCTCCAACAAAAACTTAAAATTCCGTTAGTTGTAAAATTCTCAGTTTCTTCGCACAGTACAGCGCAATAACCCCTTAAGTCTTCTGAATAAATTTAAAATTTGATCACATACAAATTAGTGGTACAACTTGTTTTTTGGCGACGAATACCTTTATTGAGGGGGGATTGAGAAAGTGTTTTGTTTTTTAAAACGTTTCATTTTCAATTAAACCGATTTCTTTTCGATCCGCTACAAATTTTGCGAACGATTTTTAACTTATTGAGACAAGAAATAAAGTACATATGGGGCTGATGTTATCGGTCCACGGAAGGCCGCAGAAGCCGGCAGGTAGGTTGAAATGGCGGTCACGAGCCACCTAACTTATTGAGCCAATTAGAGCTAGAGTGCGTCGTTTTGATACCATAACTCATAGGACCTATGGATGGAAATGGTATGGATTGTTTGAGTCTCGCAGCAACATGCCACATTGATCAGATTGTCGGTTGGCTCAGAGACTTACAAGGTTTGTACTCTTAGAACGATCATCTAGTCCTAGGAAAGATGTACAGTGGCTACTGAGGTTTATCCTAGAGCTAGTGCGTTTCGTTAAGGAAGGAAATCAAATCTTTGATCCTCATCTCAGAAAGTTCGTTAAGGTCACGAAAAAAAGCTTTACCAAGTGATTGAGCAAAATGAATGACTGTTTCCTTTTCCTGCTGGTCCCCGCAACTACGACAGTGATAATTGTGGGGTATATCTAGCTTCGCTGCATGCTCTCCGATTGGCCAGTATCCTGTTCATGTTGCAACGACCTGGCTATGTCTCGCCTGGGTCTGCAAATTAAGTCGTTTGTCCGGGATTTACTATAGGTGGGCCAAATCTTCCTATAAATGATGGAATTTGACAAATTGCCCCACCTGCAATTGGATTCGGTAAGAAAAATAGAGAATGTGTTAACAACGCGTGTAAACCTGACGTGTAAACCTACCTTAGGTTTGTGTGTGGATGCCGCTCGATTTTAATATCTGAACGCGTTCATTTTTTGTAAAGAGACGATTTGAAATTGTGGCTGGTAAAAGTTAAAAGCACGACAAAGTAACGCGAAGGAAAAAAGATCCAACATTTTTAAAAGTAAAACGAGCGGCATCAACGGCAGACCAAGAGTAGGTATTTCTTAAATAAAACATTTATACAATTACTAATTTATTTTTCAATAAAGATTTTTAAAGTTTGTTCCTACATTCTACAAAAAGAATCTTTGTATTGAAGAGGAATCTACTTGGGACGCTTGGAAGCCACAAGCACATTGCTGTGTCGTGATTTTATTGTTTTATGTCGCCGAGTCTGCGACATTTTCTTTAAAAATTCTTGTGGAGTTGATTTCCACAATCAGGATATATCCAAATATTCAATTTAATGGAAAAGAATACGAAAAAAGATGCCCATGGTGGGCCCAACGTAAGCAGCTGCCCTCTTTGTACCGAGGAAGACAACAACGACATGGTACAATGCGATCTATGTGACTGCTGGTACCACTTTCTGTGTGTCAAGGTGAACGAGAGCATAAGCGAGGATGATTGGATGTGTGAGGGCTGCGTCGCAAAGCAAAACGTGGAGGATGCGAATAGAACTATTTGCCAACCAACTGCGACAGCGTCAGTCGATAAGGTACGTACAGTAAGCGCCAATATTATTAAAAGTGGGTCTTCAAGGGCACAACGATCAGTCAAATTAGAACTGCTGCGTCTCGAAGAGGAGAGGCAGGCTGAAATGAAATATTTAAATAAGAAATTTAAGATACTCGCATTGCAAAGCGAATCCGAAATTGAGGGTTATATGCAAATTAATGAGGGGGAGGCAAACGATGGTTTGGGTGAGGGTCTGAGTAGGTGCGATAGGGTGGAATATAGAACTGAGCCGAATAAAATACAAAGCGTCACGCAATCTGAGGTGCAGCAAAGTGTCGGTGTCATAGCTTCTAATTCAGCACCATTCTTGCCGAGTTCAGAAAACTTTTATGCTCGCCAGGTCGTCTCTAGGGAGCTTCCAACTTTCAGTGGCAGGCCAGATGAATGGCCACTATTCATTAGTAGCTTCGAAACTTCAACTCGTTTGTGTGGTCTCAGTCAGGATGAGAATCTTCTTCGGCTGCAACGATCTTTAAAAGGAAAAGCGTTAGAATACGTGAGTCATAGTTTGACTTTACCTGCTTTAGTTCCCGAGATTATTGCAACATTGCGTATGGTATTTGGGCGGCCAGAGCACATAATTAATAATCTTTTGGTTAAATTACGTACTACGCCACCTGTGAATCCAAACAAGCTGGACAGTTTAATAAACTTTTCGCTTGAGGTGAAAGGCATGGTGGCTACCATGGAGGCTTCGGGTTTAGCGACATATCTAAACAATCCTTCGCTTTTACAAGACCTCGTTGAAAAGCTTCCAGTTCAAAGACGTATTGACTGGTCAATTTTTTCGGAAAATATAATTGATATAAATTTAAAAACATTGAGCGACTGGCTTTTTAAATTGGGTCAAGCAGCAAGTAGAGTTATATCTGCTCCCGTCGCAAGTAGTAGTATTGCAGATTCCGAGAGACGTAGGGTCCATCGCGTAAGTTTTCATGAAAATAATTCGACAGCTAATTCTGAGTCAACAACTAATGTCCGGTGCTATGCATGTGATGAAATGCATATCATTACAAAATGTGAACAATTTAAAAGGCTGAACTACAACGAAAGATGGAACGTCATAAAAACCAAGAAGCTGTGCCGCTCTTGCCTAAGACGTCATGATGCCAGATTTTGTCGCGACCGAAAAGATTGCCAGTACGATGGGTGTCAAGCTAAGCATCATCCATTGCTGCATAAGCCAAACTCTGGGAGTAGTGGCCATTCTGATACTGCGGTAGTGGCGGTGCACAGTATTAAAACATCGAAGATCTTATATCGAATTGTGCCTATAACCATTTTTGGAAAAAATACCTCTTTAGACGTTTATGCTTTTTTGGATGACGGGTCAGGTCCAACACTTATAGAGAAAAATATTTTGGAAGAAATCGGAGCTCAGGGTCTTAAATCTGACTTGTGTCTTAGGTGGACAGATGGAACTATCCGTGTAGAAAAAGACTCACACCATCTCGATTTATTAGTTGCTCCTAAAGGAAAAGTTAACAAGCGTTACTCATTACGCAACGTGCGCTCTGTGGATAAGCTTGATCTACCGTCTCAGACTCTAAAAATGTTAGAGATAACGAATGAATACAAACATCTTAAGGGGGTACCAGTAGAATCATATCAAAATGTAATTCCAAGGGTTATTATTGGGCTTAATAACAGAAGTTTGGCAATGCCCCTAAGTTTTCGAGAAGGAAAGTCATATGAACCAGCCGCTACAAAGACTCGTCTAGGGTGGACGATATACGGTGAACTTGGCCAAGGTTCTAACACATGTTCATCTATCCAAAGTGTCAACATGCACCTGCATATTTGCGAATGTGACGATGACGTTGCGTTACAAAAGCTCATGATGGAAAATATGAAGATCGAAAACGAAGGCCTGGAACTAGCGGCGCGAGATAAGTTGAATCTGGATACAAATAAAAGGCTTCAAAGTTGTATTAGGCGGGAAGGTGACCGGTTTATATCGAAACTACTTTGGAAATCGGCAAACATGACGCTGGCATATAACGATGCTATGGCATACAAAAGATTGTGCTGCTTCGAGAAAAAAATTGAGAAGCATCCTAACTTGAAGGAACGTGTAAATAGCCATATTCAGGATATGGAAGCTAAGGACTATATTCGAAAACTTCAAAAAGATGAAAAGGCTATCGATTTTCCTCGTAAATGGCTCCTGCCGATATTTGTAGTAACGAACCCAAATAAACCAAAGAAAATAAGATTGGTATGGGACGCTGCAGCGGAATATAATGGCGTATCATTGAATGGGTGCATTGAAAAGGGACCAGATCTTATGACTTCCTTGACGGATGTCCTTTTTAACTTCAGAATTGGAAAAGTGGGAATTTGTGGAGATATATGTGAAATGTTTCACAGAATTGCAGTCGATGAAGAAGATCAACAATCTCAACGGTTCCTTTGGAGAAATGGAGAAAGCCATCGCCATCCAGATACATATATTTTAAAGGTCATGAGTTTTGGAGCAAGTTGTTCGCCTTCGATCGCTCAGAGTGTCAAGAATTCAAATGCATTGGAATACAGTCAACAATTTCCAAGGGCAGCTAAGTCAATTATCGAGAGACATTATGTTGACGATATGCTTGATAGTGTCAACTCTACCAAGGAAGCCATCACTCTTGCCAAGGAAGTCCGAGAGATTCACAAACATGCCAACTTTCACATTCGAAACTGGATATCAAACTCAAGAGAAGTCATTGATGCACTTGGGGAAGCCGGAACGGCAGATAACTTTTGCCAAGCTGGGAAAACTGTGGAGCAGGTCGTGGAGGCGGAGAAAGTTCTTGGAATGTGGTGGCAGACGAACAACGACACTTTTACATTTAATTTGAAATTTACAAAGGCCAGTGAAGAAGTTCTGCGTGGTACGAAGTTACCAACCAAAAGACAACTGCTAAGGCTGCTTATGTCCGTCTTTGATCCGTTAGGCATCTTGAACTTTTTCACCGTCTATATGAAAACATTGCTGCAGGACATCTGGCGAAGCGGAATAGGATGGGACGACACTATACCCAAAGAATTTACAGATGCGTGGAACAGATGGCTCTCGATGCTTCAAAGGATAGAAATGGTTCAATTTCCTAGATGTTATTTCAATCTGGCTACCAGTGATTCGAGTACGGTGCAGCTACACGTTTTCGTAGATGCGAGTGAGACGGCCTACGCTGCAGTAGCATACTTCAGGATAATTACAAAAATTGGAACAGAAGTAGTACTCGTTTGTTCCAAGACTAAGGTAGCTCCTCTTCGGCCTGTTTCAATACCACGAATGGAACTTTTAGCAGCCGTTTTGGGATCTCGTCTTGGAAATAGTGTAACCAATGCTCATGAACTGGAGATCGAATCGACGCATTACTGGTCTGATTCCAAAACTGTATTGCTGTGGCTTCGAGCAGACCCCAGAACTTACAAGCAATTCGTTATGTTTCGTGTAGGTGAAATTCAAGAATCAACAGATGTTTCAAGCTGGAAGTATGTTCCGTCCAAACAAAACGTAGCTGATTTGGCCACGAAGTGGAGTCATCAACCAGATTTTAATCCGAATTGCTCCTGGTTTACGGGACCAACATTTTTAATGCAGTCACCAGAATTCTGGCCATCAAATCAACTGTCGCCAGAAAAATCAGCTGATGCAGAACTTAAGCAGAATCGTGAAATACAACAACAATTAGCAGTGCAAATCGGTGAACCAGATCAAATCGTCAATTATCATCGCTTTTCAAAGTGGGAACGAATCTTTTCCTGTATGGCATACGTGAAAAGATTCATAAATCTCGTATCTCGTAAGAAAATTACAGGTATATCATCCAAACATACTCGAATCAATACAAACATCGAAGACGTGCCTTACCTGACCAAAGATGAATTGCTCTGGGGACACCAAGTCCTCTATCGTCTTGCTCAGTCCCAAACCTATAGCTTAGAAAATCGCCTTTTAGTAGACAACCCTCATTGTATTTTGCCTAAGAAAAGCCCTCTTCGTCGCATGTCCCCATTTATAGATGAAAATATGATAATTCGGATGCGAGGCCGCTTAGAAAAAATTACTATAGTGGGAGACGCTAGAAAAAACCCAATTATAATGCCTAAGTCCCACTACATTACTGCGCTTATAGTTGACTGGTATCACCGAAAATTAAAACATGCTAACCATGAAACAGTTATTAATGAAATTTTCCAAACATATCACATATCAGGTTTGCGAACGCTTTTTCGAACAATTCGAAGTCAGTGTCAGACTTGCAAGGTACAGAGAGCTATCCCAAGTCCTCCAGAAATGGGATCATTACCCGCAGCGCGACTTTCCCCGTATACTAGACCATTTTCATTCGTTGGTGTTGATTTTTTTGGCCCGTTCTTGGTAACGATTGGGAGGCGCTCAGAAAAAAGATATGGTGCTGTATTCACATGTCTAACTTGTCGTGCTATACATGTTGAGGTGGCCCATAGCTTGGCAATGAATTCATGCGTTATTGTCATTCGAAATTTCATCGCTCGCAGAGGTTACCCCTTACAGTTCTACAGCGATAACGGAACTAATCTGAAGGCGGCCGAAAAAGAGTTGCGGGAGGCTCATGATCAAATCAATTTCAATGGCATTCAAGCTGAGTTTACTACCCCACACACCAAATGGGAATTCATACCACCAGGAAGGAGGAGCGTGGGAACGTATGGTCCGTTCCATCAAGACCACTCTATACCAGATTATATCGCGTGACACAAAAATGACTGATGAAAAACTGAATAATTTGCTCGTTGAAGTTGAAAGTATAGTAAACAGTCGACCACTCACTTATTTATCGCTAGACACAGCAGAACAAGAAGCCCTCACACCCAACCACTTTTTGCTTGGCTCTTCATCGGGAAGTAAACCCGCAGGCGTATTCGAAGCAACAGATAAATATGTCAAATCGTCCTGGCGCCACTCCCAGCTACTTGCTGACGAGTTTTGGAAAAGATGGGTTGCGGAAGTATTACCAACGATGACTCGACGGACCAACTGGTTCGATAAAGCTAAACCAATCGAAGAAGGAGATGTTGCGATTATCGTCGACCCTAACCTACCCAGACATTGCTGGCCAAAAGGAGTAGTAGTAAAAGCTGTAAAAGCAAAAGATGGACAAGTTCGGAGTGCCATCGTGAGAACAGCGAGTGGAGAGTACCATCGTCCAGCTGCGAAGATTGCAGTTTTGGACGTATACAAAAAGAGTGAAGGCGTTGATTAAACCTTATAAGTATTTACTCTCTTCAGTCGCCATACGGGGGGGAGAATGTTAACAACGCGTGTAAACCTGACGTGTAAACCTACCTTAGGTTTGTGTGTGGATGCCGCTCGATTTTAATATCTGAACGCGTTCATTTTTTGTAAAGAGACGATTTGAAATTGTGGCTGGTAAAAGTTAAAAGCACGACAAAGTAACGCGAAGGAAAAAAGATCCAACATTTTTAAAAGTAAAACGAGCGGCATCAACGGCAGACCAAGAGTAGGTATTTCTTAAATAAAACATTTATACAATTACTAATTTATTTTTCAATAAAGATTTTTAAAGTTTGTTCCTACATTCTACAAAAAGAATCTTTGTATTGAAGAGGAATCTACTTGGGACGCTTGGAAGCCACAAGCACATTGCTGTGTCGTGATTTTATTGTTTTATGTCGCCGAGTCTGCGACAGAATGTATTGCCCTTCATGACTCGAAGTGGAATGTTAACTGTTTCCGCAAGTGAGTCATGAAGGGCTGAACCTTGCCTGGCCAGTTCGTCAGCCCGCTCGTTTCGCTCTCCTTGAGATTCACATTTAGGCTGGCGAGGTCATCACGGCATTGCTGCACCAATTTGGAAGACGATGCAGCTGAGCTAATGGCTTTAACAGCTGTCAGGATAGTGGTATTTCGGTATTGGTTGGGGTCTTGTTTGAGTACCTTACATGCTTCCCCAATTGCCAGTAATTCAGCTTGAAAAACACTAGCAAATTTGGGTAGCTGAAAAGATCTAGAGGTATTTAGAGATTCGGAAAATATTCCTGAACCAACCCCACACTCCATCTTTGAACCATCAGTAAAAATAGTTGTGTCGAAGTCTTTCGTCACGATGTCGTTTTGCCAGTCCTATCTGGATGGGAAAACAACTTTAAAATCCTTACTGAGACACAGAATAGGAGCGAAGTAATCAGTAGTAGTTGACAAAATATCTGTGGGAATAAGATTATTAATACAGCCGGCAGAGGCATTGGCCTTGTTAATTATTTGACCAAAATGGCAGCGAAGGTTAAGCTCACTGTCACAAATAATTCCAAGGTCTCGAATGGATTAAATTATGGGCATGGCCACGTTGCGAAAACAATATGTACTAGGGGTTGAGGGAAAGCGTTTACGGGAGAAGGTTATAGATTGAAAGTAATGTTGAGTTCTAAGAAATTCTTTTCGCACCAAGTTTGGAATAAATTGAATTGACCTTAATGATTTTAATATCAACTACATAACTACGATATGAGCCAGTAGTTATATTGACTGTCAATATCGTTTATTGTTAGAACAAAGATAAGAGGGCCCAAGTGGCTTTGAAGAACGCATGAAGTGGCGTAAATGGGGATATTGGTTTCAGAGATTGAGAACCTGAACAAAACCGGAATGATCATTATAAATCCTTCTTTCATTCTGTTAACTATTTTCCAAAGTAAGATCAACGAATGGTTTGAGAAATATATGTAAATTCACAAACGCATCGTTGCAGAGATGTTGCACAATCACTTAGGTCAAACATTCATAAAGCCATCAAACCAGCATCAGTTTTAATGTAAAGTGTTCACTATTGCAAACTTGCATCAAATAATGCGCAAACTTAAAGCAAAACCAGAATCAAGGGAATGCGATGCGTAGTTGCTGACGTATTGCATCGGCATCAGCTGCGTTGCGCATCAGCATCGCAACAAAGCAAATGTTTGATGTTTATGAATGTACACTATTGTTGATTAAAAAATTTACTGTCCGTAATCAATTGAGACAAATTGTATAAATTACACCCAAATTATGTCATTTTTATATTATAAAACAACTAAAGTCTTCTTAATTAAGTGAATACAAAAAATTTAAATCTTAATATAATACGTTTTTTACTAAAAAATATAAAACAATCTCCCCATACACTTAAAACGAAAAACGATGGGATGCATGCATGATGCAATAGATCTTAGTAATAATTCTCATTTGATTGTATTTGTCGCAAAATATTTTTTTTTGCTTAAATAAAAACCAGAATGAAGTTATAGGCAAGAGACCGAAAAAAGTGTGGGTTTTTCAGAATTGTGAAGGCGGGCGTATGAGGCGTGGTTGTCGTAATTTGTTTTATCATCAAACAACCATATTAAATAACATATTAAAAGTTCATAACTACCTAAACTATTGTAGGTCTATTGATTAAACTAATTTTATAATTTAAACAAGAAAGTCAAAATCCATTGTTTATGTTCAAAAATGACGGTTTTAAGAAAAAAGTAGTTATGGTAATTTTCAATTTTCTAAAAAACTAAATGACTAAGGACTATCTGGTTTTTAGCACTCGACTAAAAGTTAATAAGAGTATCGAAAATTATAAAGCAAATTAGTACTCAATAACGTAAATTTTGCAAAAAAATCATAATAAACTTTTTTTTTTTATTTTTTTTTCAAAATTTTGAGTTTGAAAATATTTTTTTTCAAAAACTAAGTACTAAAATAACTTAATTTGAAAACAGAATTGAAGAAAAAAGGTATAGCATGATATTGTAAGTGTTGCCGTTGTTTTTTAATTTTTTTTTTCAATCTTATGTAGTTTTTGTTTTAAATTTGCCCCTCCCACCTAAAAAGGCGGAATTTTGAAGTGGCCCAATATCTTAAAATCATATTCATATAATGTACCAACAATCAAAAAAAAAATTTATGCTTTTATCACAAAGTGCACAATTATTTAACTAAGCCGCCCCACTAGTGGAATAAATATTTATAATGTAATTGTAAAACCTCATTTTTAGTATTGTTCAACTGTTTTGTTTTTATGTAATGAGAGTAAGATCATAAGACTGCAAAAATTGCAAAATAAGGCAATGCGATGTATTTTAAAGTGCAATAGATATACGTCAGTTCGATATATGTTAAATTCATTAAAGTGTCTATCTGTTAAGCAAAGAATTGTTATGAATGTTTTAGTGTTTGTATTTAAAATAATAAACAACTTAATGCCAAATTAACTTTTAGATTACATAGAATTTGTAAGAGATTTACAACCATATGCTCTAAGAAACAAGAACGATCTCAGACTTCCTAATTTTGTAACTACAAATACCCAAAATTCGCTTATATATAAAGGGTTTCAGCTATTCAATAGTTTAAACACTCAAACTAAAAATGAAACTAACTTAAAAATATATAAAAGAAATGTTATAGAAGTCGTAAAATCACAGTATTAATATTAAAAAAACATCGCAAATGTAAATAGTTTTAATTAAACTAAATATATAAACTTAAACTTAAAAAAAAAAAACGTAACAATTTGTAGAAAATAAGACGTGTAGTTTATTAAATTAACTACGCGTAGTTAATTATTCGTATGTGATTCGTATGTGAAGAAAGCAAATTTAAAAAAGAATTTATTCAAAGTTTTAAAATACATAAATGCTTTTTCATTTTTAATGTACCTCAACTATGCTGGAATGGCAAATCGGGTAAATTTTTACGATAGTTTTTGTTGTAGTAAAATGCTCATACAGATTTAATACCATGTCTATTTAAAGACAAATAAAATTAAAAAAATTTATTTTCAATATTTTTAATTTTAGCAAAATTTTAATTTAAAATTTACAGTTGGCAAAGAATCACCCATATACCTACGGGAGTGACCCGTTAAATAATGAATTATTATCTTTAAAATAAAAATCAATTAAAAACTAAACTGTATCTTTTGTCGGTAACTGTTTTTATTTCTTATATTGCTATAAATATTGACTTTTTGATTCCCATGGAATGGATCGTATGATATGATATGATCATTGTGCAATGTGCATACGGTAGTGGGTCAATGCTTGCGCAGGCAGATATTTGCTGTGCTTGCATTACAATAAGGCAATTGTCTAAAAGAGTATCATATGTAAATTTCCCTACAAATTTGCAGTATATCTGTTCACTAGTTAGGCTCTAGATCAATGTACAGTGAACGCATGGACCGAGGGATGGTACAACGAAAACCAATTTTAAGACTTCTCAAACCTATTACATGTTTGATTAAAACCTCGATAAAATGTTTTACAACGAAACTAATTTTTCGGAAAAAACGTCAAAACCCAATTTGCTTGAGTTTTTGGGTAAAATCTTAAAAATATTGGAATTGTTTCAGTAATTAAATGTAATTTTTTTTATCAAAATCGTCAGAAACCTTAGACTTCTCGAAACTATATTGTCACATATATTATGTATGCACGTATTTATCGTTGAAAAATAAGGTTACTTTTCTCAAAGAGTTACTATTTTAAGTTTTTTTTTTTTTAATTTGGTCAGGGAGAGTCAGGTAAAGTCAGGGAAATTTATTTTAAAAAATAGTGGCAACTATGGACACATTATTGGTGTAAGGTGCAAGACACGAATTTAAATGAAAGACTGTACCAACTAACTGTTAAAATAACGATTTGCTTAAAAGAACATATTACATAATAAAATATACAACGGTTAACTCATTCGATTTGCATACTCCTTATTTTTTGCCCTCCCGAAACGTCAGAAAAATTAATTGTTTCATTGCCACCTCCCTTTCACCTCCATTGTGACCACAAAAGTCGATGGAGAAAACAAGATTTTTGTCTTATCTACTTACTTACTTACCTATAATAATTCCTAACAAAAAAGGTTGAAGAAACAAGATTATTAGTTTACTTTGAATTAAACGGTAACATATTAACACCTTTATAATTTTATATTTTTTAAATATATTTTGGCTAAAAAACGTTATTTTTAATGAAAGCACAGAGCTTTTTCTTAAATATATTAATTCCGGTTTCACTCTTTACATAGCTAGGAAGATTATTAAAATAGATAATACCGTCATAAAAAAATTTTTTTTGTGTCTGCTGAGTCGACATCGTTCCGGTCTCAGATTTGTATTGTTTCTCAAATTGAACGGCTGAACTTCAGACACTTCCAATATCCCATCAGACAAATATTCCGGGAGCATACCATTCCACATTTTGAAGATAAAAACCATTGCATCATAAATCAGTCTTTGTTTCACATTCATCCACTTTAAGCATTCCAGCATAAATCTAATAGGAGTGTAAATGCTCATCTTCAATATAACCCTCATTCCCCTATTTTGAAGTCTATGAAGGTTCATCTTGACATCAGCATTGGAACCGAATAGCAAAGTTGAGCAATAATTGGTATGTGGTATCACTAGCGCATTATATAGCACAATAGAAGCTTTAAATGTTAGTTGGTTTCTTATTTTACTCAAGAAATAAATCTTTTTTTAAATTTTTGAGATTATCATCTATAATTACACCTAAGTATTTTATACTTTGAACACAGTTTAGTGACACCATCCATACACACATTTAAATTTATTTCTTTAGCTTGTTCATTTTCAACCAATTATTAACCCTTCTCAAATACTCATTCAATCTTTGGCACAATGTTTCAACATTCTCTCCATAAATATAGATCAGATTATCATCCGCAAAAAGCTTTACACTGCAATATTTAAGGCATTCTTAAAGTCATTAATGTACAAAAGAAAGTGAAAGACCCTAGCACAGAACCTTGTGGGACCCCCAGATCATTATTGATCGCATTAGATATTTTATAATTCACTTGTTCTCTGGGTTCTATTCGCCAAATAAGACTTAAACCATTCCAACTCGCGACCACGCACACCATACAACCATAATTTTTTGATCAAGATATGTCTATCGATAGTTTCAAACGCACGTTTAAAATCCAAAAATACAGCACATACCTAATTAGTAATATATTTACATTATCATTTAAAAAAAATATTTTTGTACTTAATTACATAATATGTACATAATATGATATACCTACCAGAGATTAAAATGAATATGTTCGACTTTGTTCGAACAATTCTCTATTTTTCCTTATGTTCGTTTATACTCGATTGTTCTGCCTCTATACTCGCAAGTCATTTTATTCACAAATAAAAATACTCACGAGAAAACTCAAACAAATTGGTCCAACTCGTTTGTGTGGTTTGACTTCACACCCACGAACAAAATTACTCGTGAACAGTTGCAACTAGTTTCGAGTACCCGAAACAAAACCACTGCTCTCTATAATATACTGGTTAGTGTATCCATACAAAAAACTTGACTCCTTTTGAAGAATTTTATAACAGTGGCAAGGTACATTTACTTTTTTTAACTGTTCTAAAGTATAACAGTATAACAAAACATAAATGACAAATTTAACCCATAACCTCAAAATTTATTTGTGTATTGTGATTTGTGTTGTAACCGCGAAAATTTTCTAAATAATCATAAAATACATAAGTTTTTTTTGGTCAAAGTTAAGTGTATACGTAACAAAACGAAAAGAAAATCAATTTAAGAAACTAGATATTCGATTTCAAGACCTAGTGCTACCGGAACACGTTGCTCCGTCCTCGTCGTATCGGCTACCGCCCAGTGTTTATGTGCGTTAAGTTTACTCGTACGGGCTCTTAACTCCTTCCTTACTAGCTCCCTAGGATCCGGCAGATGCGCTACGTCCCTGCGTGAATTCATTAACCTCACCTAGGCTTGAAGGAATTTTGATAAAAATCAATCCAACCAGCCACACTATTGAGTGATTCAGACGACAAAAATGCCAGGCGTTGCGTTGGCACATTCAAGTTGTACATGGGGAATCTCGACGAGAATACTCAAGCTGGCGAGCTGCGTACGCTGTTCGAGAAATACGGTACCGTCGTAGAATGGAATCGGAGCAACAGGGTCGCGACGCAACACAGAATCTTAACAATTACATCTTACACAACAATCCGATCAAAGTGGAAGGAGCAAGAGCCGCCGGCAACCAATGTCTTTGTTGGCAATGTGATGAACAAGACTAGAGCACCGGAGGTGCGAGAACGATTTGAGAAATATGTTACGGTCGTGGAGTGTGACTTTGTGTATTTTTTTTACTAGTGTATGGGTTTGTACATTTGGACAGTGTGGGACACATCCAAGATGTAATTAAAGAATTGAATGGACGTGTGGTCGGAATTTTAATTTCAAGAAATTTCTTGAAATTGTTGGTATATCGTTGTCGTTTCAAAACCACTAACTTTATAAGGATGGTTGAAATGGTTCTAAGTTTCATTTGAAGTCCTTTAAGGGTAGGTCTAGTTCAGAAGCAAACTCAGAACTCATGTAAATGCATTTGAATGTATTAGTTAAAGAATATGCGATTCTCTTTTTAGCAATTTATTTTAACTTTATCTCTTATGCTATTATTTTCTCAGCACAGAGAGACATATAGACCACATGCTATGCAATTCACAGCAGACAGAGTTGGACAAGCGCACACAAGGATTATATTTATGTGCAGAAAAACCTACTGTGACTGACCGACGACGACGAAGGTGGCGACGGCATTTTGCCCATGAAATTTTGTGTATAGTTTTTTTTTTTACTATCGTTGTTTTGTCTTTTGGATATATGAGAAATGAGAATATGTATTAGGTATATGAACGAGCGAATAAGGTGGCAATATATTGCTATTGGTTGCGGTTTGGTGGCGGTGGATTTTTTTATTTTTTGCATGAACATTATTATGTAGGTATAGACTGCAGAGTATAGGTATATCGAGATGTTAGTATACATGCAAAAAGGTATAGGTATATTATTTGT
The DNA here is from genome assembly GCA_929447395.1 of Epistrophe grossulariae. Lineage (NCBI taxonomy): Eukaryota > Metazoa > Arthropoda > Insecta > Diptera > Syrphidae > Epistrophe > Epistrophe grossulariae. The sequence goes on along the minus strand of OV839566.1, from coordinate 58,049,863 downwards.
TCGTCATGATCTAATTGAAAAAGGAAAAAAATGTTCTTTATTAGTTATTACGTAAAATGTAAGTTTTGTTTTGAATTTTTTTCAAAGAACCGGTCACTGGGCGACTCATTCATACGGTTGCAATGTAGGTTGGGCTATAATTATGAAAAATGTACATGACATTTTCGAAGTTTTTTCATTTATTTTTCAAGAAAATTATTTAAGATTTTTTTATGAAATTTTTTTTTTAGAACGTTTTAATGTATGAAATTGATGATAGATATATATATGTTTTATATATCAAAATAAGGGCTTACTTGTTTTTAAGCGAATAAAAGTCATTTGATTAAAATCCGTTATTCTAGTAAAAAGAAATGAGCATTTTAATGAAGCACACACTATGTCGCAAAAAGCATGTAATAAATAAATTAATTTCAAAATTTATTTAATATCTTAATTTTTGTTGGACTTAGAACTTTAAGATGTTTGTTTCTCTATTTTGAATATAACATATTATTGAAAATTTTTGAATCAATCAAAGTGGGTGTAATTTTTTTACATACATTTAATGTGTGTCTTAATGACAGTATTTTAAGACCTTAATTTTAAAATTCCGTTAAGTATTTTAGGAGTTATTAATTAATTAATGATGTCATGTGGGATGATTTTTTTGGATTAAAATCGATTTTTATGGTAAAAAATCATTTAAATCCCCCTCCCGCCGCACTTGTTGAAAATACCCCTTTAACACTATTAACTTTTTTATAGATAAGGGTTGGGGCTACAATATTGTAGAACATAATTTTTTGAAATTCGTAAAATTTTCATCAACTTTTGCATTTTAATACAGAAAATTGAATTGATTGACCATCCCTTTTCGTATAGAACGCTTTCCCCCTCCGCAATAATTTTTATACAGAATTATAGCCTAACATTTACTGATTATTTTGATATCTACATCTTGAAGATCAGAATATTAGAACAGAAGTTATGAATTATTTAATCCATCAATATCATTTGGATTTTCTGATTTTGATAAAATAACGGGTAATCTGCCACTGGTCGGTGGTGGTTGGCAATGAACAAATGAGGTAATTTCGAATAAATTTAATCGATTTTTTGATTGAATTAAAATTAAAATTGTGATATCAAATTAATTGTTATCATATTGCCATGCGGACTAAAGATAAATGAAACTCATGCGTGCATGTACTGATGAGTAATAAGCTTATATGTAAAACTACTTTTATAATCCCGTTAGTGGTAAAAAAATGAAATAAAATTAAAATAAAATTTTAATCAATAGATTCTATTAGCTGTGAAAATTTCAACCTTCTATGACAATTAATTAAAACGATATTGTCAGATAACCGTTTTTTTTTAATTTTTTAAAAATTTTTATACATGAATAACTTTTTTGAATGGTATTTAAGAAATCAAATTTTCACCAAAATCATGTAAATCCATAATCTCTATAAGATCTTAAAATTTCATTTTTCTATCTACCCGCATTAAAAAGATAAAAAATAAAAAGTGTGAAAAAAACGTAAACAAAATTAGTGTTTTTGAAAAATTGCGTGCTTCAAAAATACGACTTGAATAAAAATTTTGTATTACACGCCTAATTTTTTTTTTATCTCCTTTTCAAAATAGTGAGTATAATAAAAATTTAATATAATTTATTTGTGAAACATCGATTTTTGACATTTTGCGTTTTAAACGTTGGTAAGTGTTAAAATAATTTTTTGTAATTTAATTTTTTTAACTCCCATGACACACCTTATAATTAAAAATCTTTGAATTGCATACAAAATTATAATTTTATCTCAACCCATTTAGAATATAGAAATCCGACTTTACCCTATTTAAACCTAAGTTTACCCTATTAAATTTAATAATAATGTACCACCGCGAAAGACTTATATACATTATACATACCTACTTGAAATTAAACCAAACACAACTTCCCCAACGACACATTCACATCATGTCTATCCAGCGGAAAAAAAATCGTATGTTCCACGCTTTTTATATTTCTCCCTGAGATCGCAAAAAAAATGAAAAATGAAAACATGCACCTGACATAAGTCAACAAAAAAACAAAGAACGAAGAAATGTGACAGCGCATGTGCTATACACTTGACCATGATGAATGACCTCCCACCCTCGCTTTAAAATTTTTCTGAGCAACCCTGACACACGAACCTACAAAAAAATATTCATCCAAATCACAACTGCGAGATGAGAAAACAAAGGAGAAAATAAACTATATCAGCACAAACTATATCAACACAAACAGAACAGAAAAAAATATATGCGAGCGCATGTGCCATATACTTTTTTTCCACTTGGACTACCCTCCACCTCCCATCATCTATCTAACAATATATCTATCCTAACACCGAACTGTCAACTGAAGAAAAAACCAATGCATATCCAATAGGGTTTTTTTTTGATATGTATGTATAGATATCTTCTGTTTCTGTTGCAAAATGGGAAAAGAAGAAAAAACTACATAGTTATACCATATGGATATACATACCTAGTATATTATATGACAAAAAAACAAGAACAAAATAAAGAGAGTTGGCGCTGATAGTGCAGTGGATTTCTTGTGAACTGCAAACTTCTTTGTGTGCGTGTGGAAACAGTTTTTTTGTTAAAAAACGCAAAGAAGGCCTCTTTTAGAAAATGTATATAAAAAAAAACTAATAAATGTTATGACTTTTTTTTAATTGAGTCTAGTAGAAAATATATCAAAAAAAATAATAAAAATAACTTAAACTTGTGAAGGTTCTGCTTCCTCCACAATAAAATTGCACATCTGGAAATATTAAATTGCTATTTTTAATGTTTAAATTAAATTATTTTTTTTTTGTAGAGCCTTTTCATTATATAATTTAATAGACCAATTATGATAATAAACATCAGAAATATTAAAATTAAAACTGAAAAGCCGCATGACTTTGAAGTTAAAAAATGGTAATATTGACATTTTTCTATTAAAACACCCTGTTAAACAAACTATAAATTAATTCAAACGGTATCACTGTATGCATGGAGTCATATTCTATTATCTTTCTTTTATTTCATTGAAAAAAAAGTAAAAAATAAAAAAGTTATACTTAAAAACGTTCATTCAAAGTGATATAATTTCAACCATTTCACAAGAGTTTTTTTTTCAAGTATTAATTTTAATTTTTTTTTTTAAAAGGTCTTTTCATTATAACATGTTTTATGTTCTCATAAAACCAAATAAAATAAATAAAAAGTTAATCACTATAGCCGCCCCACATTTTTGAAAATTGAGTTCGAGTTTTTTAAAAAATAAATCACTCCTTTTCCTCATAAAAGTATTGAATATAATATTTATATAATTTTAATGATACACTTATATGCGTATATTTATTACCTACATACAAAATTTCAACTAATTACCTTCACAAATAACAAAATTATGTAACAATTAGTCAGCGCACTACCATTAAAATGCGAGGCAAACTCACCCTTAAGTGATTATGAAAACCATTTTCAAATCGAACAAAGATTCCAAAAAATTTCCGTATAAAAGTAATTTGGGCAATTGCTTTTGATTTTTCTTCATAATGGGAAAAATCAAGAATACTGAAAAAGGTTTTGGAGTGTATCTGACTAACGGTAAGTCGTATAGCGATGGTTGATACCTTTTTGAAATCAGCAAATGATGCTTTAGACACGAGTATCAAAATTTGTTAAAAAAGAATCATCGTTAAAAAAAATTTACTTTTGGGACTCGCATATTGGAACCTGTATGCGTATTTTAAGAGTGCTTCTTCTCATTACAACTTCTGAGTAAAAGATTTGAATGCTTCTTTTAACAGCATTAAGTGCCAAAAAGGTATCATTTATCTCTGTGCGAATTACTGTTGGCCAGACACACTCTAAAACCTTTTTCCCATTATGAAGAAAAATCAAAAACGTTTTGGAGTGTATCTGACCAACGGTAAGTCGTATAGCGATGGTTGATACCTTTTTGAAATCAGCAGCTTCTGTCAAGAAACTCTGACCTTAGACCATGTCCTACAAAGATGCCCATTAACTAAGCAACACTTCGCAAATAACATCCCACCGCTACAAAAGCTTCTTGACACAACTACTCACCCAGACAAATCACCACTTTTTCCTCTACTAAAAAAACACAAACTTAATCAAATTTATGGATAAACCTTATTACTAAAAATTCTCTAATTTCCAAAAATAAAATTAAAAAATCTTATACCTTTTTATCAATACAAACTATTTAACTAAAAAAAAAAAATGTTAATGTATATTTTATAATAATTGTTATAAAAGCCATATGGGCTCAGTAACCCGGCACTATGTATCCGGAAAAATTTATTTGTATTGTAACCTGTGATGTAAGTAAATAAATAAATAAAAAACTTTTGAGTAAAATATTTTAGTGCTACTTATAACAGCATTGAATGGTGATTCCAAAAAGGTGTCATTCATCTCTGTACGATTTACCGTTAGCCAGATACACTCCAAAACCTTCTTCAATTTTCTTAATTTTTGCCATCATTAAGAAAATGCAAAAAACATTTTGGAGTGTATCTGACCAACGGTAAGCCATACATCGATGGTTGATACCTTTTTGAAATAACACCCTTGGCCAGGAAACAAATATGATCTTCGTTAAATGTTTTGTATAGCACCTTTCCCTGTAATTCATATTTAATTTATGGCGCGAAACAAAATCGACAATCTTTATTTTTTTTGTGACCAATTTGAGAGATCAGTGAACAAAACGAGTATACTAAAAAAAAAGTGGTTGATCGTGACATCATCCAAGATCGTGAATATATCTTTTAAACCAATTTGCTGTGCATTTTTTTACAAATTCAGAAAAAAATTCAAGTTACCAAACACGCACCCAGTGGCAAGGTACACTGACTGTCATCTTCAAATGGAGTCAAAAAAAAACTGTTATACATATAGGGAATACACTATCCAGTATATTATAGAGATCAGTGAACAAAACGAGTATACTAAAAAAAAAGTGGTTGATCGGGAACATCATCCAAGATCGTGAATATATCTTGGGTCGTTTGTAAAGTAGGTAGATTTTAGGCACAGTACACATATTAAAGGTAATATATTGCGCAGGTTGTCAAAGTTGGAAATGTCAAAAAATTAAAAATGGCTGTTCGAGTGCCCACAGAAACTCAACGCGCATCATTAGAAACAACAACAAAATATTAAAATTAGACAAGGAAAGGGGCATTGAATCCACTGATCTCTATAATACACTGGATAGTGTATTCCCTACAAAGTATAACAGTTTTTTTGACTCCAATTGAAAATGACATTTGGATGGTAGCTCCACTTTTTGACATTTTGACGTAAGAATTTTATCTGTGAAAACAAAATAAAACTGATAGCTGAGATTTTCAAGCTACTTATTAGAATAAATTAAGCCATTTAAAATAGAAAGTTTTATTTTATTTTAAAGAAATGTAAATGTTTATTGATGACATTAACTCCTGTTTAGATAAATAATAATAGTATGTTTCTTTTTTTCTTATTTTTAAGCAAATAAAAGCACACAAATTGAAATACGTTTGTCCTTAATTCATGGTAGCCGCTGTTGCTGTTGACGGTGCTGTTGATGTTCTAATCTCTTTCTCGCTTCACACTTATCGGACCGCAGCCATCTTCGATGATGCCTAGAGAATCGGAGCTTGCTTCTGGGATTTGTAATATCACTACCAGGATGAAACAGTGCATGTCTTTGTTTCTTTTTTGATGGCACTCTCGAAGATGTCAGTGGATTGCAGTGGACCAATAGCTATTGCACCTGGTATGCTAGCCAAACTAAATTTTTTAACAAATTTTGATACTCACAGGTTCCAATATGCGAGTTCCAAGAGTAAATTTTTTTTAATGGTGATTCTTTTTCAAGAAATTTTGATACTAGTTTTGAAAGCATCAATTGCTGATTCCAAAAAGGTATCAACCATCGCTGTACGACTTACCGTTGGTCAGATACACTCTAAAACGTTTTTGATTTTTTTCATGATGGGAAAAATCAAGAAAATTGATAAAGGTTTTGGAGTGTATCTGGGCAACGGTAAGCCGTATAGGGATGATTGTATTGTAGGTATTGTATTGTTTCCCCTAAGGGTTACAACTCTCCTATCCCTCTTGCCTTACTCCTTCTCGCAACCTCTAGTGCCTTTATCCACTCTTCACCCCTCCCTCCTTCGTCCATTATATCCCTCATCTTCTCCCCTATTGACATCCCTTCATCACCACCTGACCTGCATCTTTCTATCACATGTTCCCACGTCTTAGATTCACCTTCACACACTCTGCACATTCTTTCTTCTTCATGCTTCCAGTACCATCTTTCTCTCACCTCATTCCCTAGCCTGACTCTCGCTATTCTCCTTGTTCTGTCTGCCTTCCATCCCGCTTTCAAATATTGTGGGATCCCCTCGGTCATTACTTCCTTATACCACCTATTATATCTGGATTCCAATATTAGTTCCAGTCTTTCCTTCTCCTGCTCTCTTCTGGCTTCGCATTCTACTCTCTCGTACCCTGTCATACTGTCTTCTCTTCCTTCCCTTCCTTCCCTTCCTCTCTTTCCCATTCTCCCTTGTTCCCATCGGGATCCTCTCTCGCTTCCTTCCCTCTCTCTCTCCCTCATCTCCTCTAAACATTCCCTCGCTATTTCACTTCCTTTCTCACCTGTTAATTTCTCTTCATAATTCCATGCCCTTCTCCCTGCCCTTATCATTATCTTATCTCTTTTGGTTTCCTCTCTCACCATGTATCCTGGAGTTTGGCATTCTACTCCTAGTGTCTATTTGAGGTACCTCTCCTGCATTCTTTCCATTTCTTGTCTCACCTCCCATCCCCATATCTCCGCCCCATATCCCATCACCGTCCACACCAGGGTATCAAAAAGCCACATCTTCCTCTCACATACCTTCTCGAATTTCCTCCTCCCAATCCCCCATGCTTCCTTCATTACCGCTGCTGCCTTTTTTATTCTGTCCCTTATATGTGCCTCCTGCCCTCCATTCTTTTTGAACACATACCCCAGGTATTTGAATTCTTTTACTTCTTCTATTTTTTTTCCCCTTCATCTCCAGTCTACTGTTGTACTCCTCTTTCCTGAACCTCATCACTTTCGTTTTTCCCACGTTAACTTCCAGTTTTTTCCTTTCGAAATACTTCTCCAGTTTTCGTATCATACTTTGCATCTCTTCTTCATTTTTCGCCATTACCACCACATCATCTGCGTATGCCAACGAGCAAATTCTTCTTCCTCTTACTTTTATCCCTCCCCAACTCCCCTTGCCCAATTCATCTTCTATATCCGCTGTCAATAAGTTAAAAAGAATTGGGCTCATTGGGCACCCCTGTCTTACTCCTTTTCCCGTCCAAAATCTTTCCCCCAGGGAAAAAATTTACTCTTGGAACTCGCATATTGGAACCTGTATGCGTATTTTAAGAGTGCTTTTTCTCATTACAACTTTTGAGTAAAAGATTTTAAAGCTTCTTTTAACAGCATTCAATGCTGATTCCAAAAAGGTATCATTCATCCTTGTGCGGCTTACCGTTGGTCAGATATATTCCAAAACCTTTATCAATTTTCTTGATTTTTCCCATCATGTAGAAAAATCAAAAACGTTTTAGAGTGTATCTGACCAACAGTAAGTCGTACAGCGATGGTTGATATCTGTTTGGAATCAGCAATTGATGCTTTCAAAACGAGTATCAACTATCAACATTTCTTGTAAGAGAATCACCATTAAAAAAATTAAATTAAAAAAAAAAAACTTAAATAAAAAGCGCCTTTTCAAACATATAAAAAAAATTGTTTTAATTATTTCCTTTGAAGTTTTAACATAGTAAAAAACTTAAGGTAAGCCAAAATTAGTAGTATTCAGTGTACCTATATTATGTTCATACCAACAGCACTTCCACATAATTATTGTATTATCCAAATACAATTCTATTTGGAATATAAGACTGCTGCTTCATCTATCTTAATGATTGATGTTTCAGAATCATCCACTATCCCTGGAACACAAATAAAAATTGACTTCGAGCATTTTCAGCAAGAGAACTTAGGACACCCAAAGTCGACACATTAGTTGCATTTGTTGAGTTACTAAATATAGAAAGTGCATTATAGGCATTACAAAAACAAAGATTTCAAATAAGTTGCTCTTAAATGATTTAAACTTAAAAAAGAGTTTTATTTTAAATCGTGGTTAAAAAGGAGATTAATTCAATTTTTCAGAAGTTACTTTTATATGGAAATTTTTTTAAATCTTTGTTTAATTTGATGGTTGAATGGTTTTCAGAATCACTTAGGGGACTTAAAATCAAACTTAGAACCATTCCAACCATCCTTATAAACCTAATGGTCTTGAAACGACAACGTTGTTTATCTAACAATTTCAAAAAAATTTCTTAAAACTAACAGAAATTTCCTGAAATTGGTAGATAAACCACGCCGTCGCACAATGGGGCAAATCGACCCAAAAGCTGGCAATAATTAAAAAAACTAAATTGCAAATATACTTAATTTTTTAATATTTTCTAATAGAGTAATATCCATCCTTTAAAAAAATACTATTAATTTTTTTAGACCTTCCCGTTTTTTCACAACACAGTTTTGTTTAAGCTTAACTGAATCGGTGATTGTTAAAACAACATAAGTAACACATTTTTCGAAATCACTTTTATTATAGTTTTGCACTGCTTAGGGGTAGAGCTATAGGATGAGAGCAAAACTAACATACATTTATACCTGAAACACACAGAAATTCAAGCGCGAAATCGGCATTATCAATGCGGCCGCGTGGTAAAAATATAAGGTTTTTTGTCTCTCCTGTAAAAAAAAATGTCACTTATGTTGTTTTAACAATCACCGATTCAACTAGTAGTCAGCTGAGCCAGAAGTAAAATTGTCGATTTTTCATCGTGATCTTTGAGAACAGTTTTTCCTTTTTTTTCTTGATTCATTAAAAATTTAAGTATGCAGCCTTCAACTTCGGGTATGTAAGAGTGATTTAAACAAATTTTTTTTTGTTATATGTAAATATACATGTAAAATTTTAGTGAAGTTCAGTGATCAGTTTTTTAAAAGTGTTATTTTAGAGGCTCTCTGAAATCCATTGACTTTTGAATGTGTTCCGAGTGGGATCGTGTTGTGTTTTATATGTTTTTTAAATGTTCGTGATGTTAATTTTTTGATTCCGTCAAAAAAACGTACTCCTTTTGCACACTTTTTGTGATATGTGAATTTTCGTAACTCTTGAACCTTATTTTTTTTTTTTATTTTTTCGTTGCTTTAGGAATCTTCAAATTCAATTTTTTTTTACAAGAAAGCAACTTGTAGACATTATGAAAAGATGTGAGAGTGTTATGATTGACGATCAGATGGATTTTTTAAAAAAACATCTTTTAAATATAAAAAGAAGTACCGAAATTAGCTAAGTTAATGAATTGAATAGACTTTTTTCGCATTTTAAATTCAAGTTCAAAACGCGGTGGGTCAAAGCTTCTAGAATCGAAGAAAGATTTAATACAACAAACGTAAATTGGCTCAATACCTCAATTGTTTTTAAAAAGGCAGAAGAATCTGCAAAGAAACGTGGTCGTCCCGAAGTGGATTTTGAAACATCTTCTGAACGCACAAAAAGGCTAAAAACTCAATACTTGAGAGAAACCGTTTCAATGCCGGCCTTAAATTATGCAACTCAAATGAGCCTTAGAGCTTCTGGGGCCCTACTATGTAACTTGCTTCTACTTTCGAATCCATTCCACAGTTGTTTTCAATGCTTATTTTAAGTGGTAATATGTATGAAAGTGGGATCAAATTTTGCAGCTTTCGACTTTTTGCCACAGAATCTTCAACTTGTGCTGTTTTATTTCCGTTTACATGCGTTTGCTAAAGAATTAGCGGGCTGAGATTTTGCGAATTCGAACATTTTTATTGTAGAATCGAGTTACATGGTTGTGCCCCTGGGCAGATTCAGGCCTCAAAAATTCTAAAAGAAGTTACTGAAAACATTGACAGAGCTGAAATATACAGAAAAGCGATTCAGAAGTCCGCGGAGCAAAATTGTATGACAGGAGAAGATGCGTTGGCTGTGTTAGTTGCAGCAAAACTATCAAGACACCAATATAATGTCATACGAATGAGTGCTCCTGAAAAGTTTCCATTCTATAAACTTGTTCAGGCTGCGAAAAAAAATTGCTTCCCAAGCACTGAGCACATGAAAGTCACAGCTACTTGAGCTGAAGTAAGTCTTCAAGCTTTGCTTGACATTACTTCAAAAAGATTAATATCATTGTAGGAGAATGTTTTAGAAATAATGGAAGATGAAGCTCTCCCTAATTGTACTTTGATATCAAAATGGGGTTTCGATGGCAGCTCAGGACATAGTTCCTATAAACAAGCGTTTCATGGATTAGACGCAGACGATTCAGCTGTTTTTCTCACTTGTTTAGTCCCTATTCGACTTGAAAGTGGTGAAAAAATAATTTGGCAAAACCCTCGTCCATCTTCCACAAATTATTGTCGGCCGTTAAAAATAGAATATGTTAAAGAGTCAACTGATATTTCAAAAGCTGAAAAGATGCGAGTAAACACTGAGATTCAAAATCTGCAAAAAACTGTTCTCATGATGGGTACAAAGTCAGTGGAAGTACAACATACATTAATTTTTACAATGATTGATGGAAAGATTTGTAATGCTTTATCTGAAACAAAATCTACTCAAAAATGTTATTTATGCGGTGCAACCTCCAAGGAATTTAATAAAATTGATGAAATGATTTCAAGACCAATAAACACCGAATACTTGACTTTTGGAATGTCTGTTTTGCATGGTTGGATAAGGATGTTTGAATGTCTTTTACATGTAGCCTACAAACTACCTGTTAAAAAATGGCAAGTCCGCGAAAATGACAAGGCAATCGTGGCAGAAAATAAGGCACGAATTCAGAAAGAATTCCGAATAAAATGTGGGTTAATTGTTGATAAGCCAAAACCTGGATTCGGCAACAGTAATGATGTAAACACTGCTAGGGGGTTTTTCCAGAATCCTGAGCTTTCTGCTGAAATAACGAAAATAGAAATAGAACTTATTAAAAAAATGCACACAGTTATGATTGTAGTTGCCAGTGGATATGAAATTGATGTTGATAAGTTCCGAAAACATGCGCACGAAACAGCAAGACTGTTTGTCATTAAATATCCTTGGTATTATATGCCCCCAATTTTACATAAATACTTTATTCATGGCCCGTAAATAATAAAATCTGCATTGTTGCCAATTGGTCAGCTTTCTGAGGAAGCGCAAGAGGCTCGAAATAAAAATTTTAAGAACGTTCGAGAGCATTTTTCAAGAAAATCAGGTCGCGATAAAACAAATGAGGATATCTTCAATTATTTTCTGCTAAGCTCCGATCCTATCATTACTTCCAAGCAAAAATCACACACGAAAAAATTGCAGTCTTATCCCTCAGAAACCTCCAAGCATTCTCCACAATTAGGGTAAAGATATAAGAGAGCATGGATAAAAGTTATGTCAGATAAGAAATTAATGTATTATTAAGTCTCTTTAGCCTTAAAATAAACTTTCAATCTGAAAAATACTGACATTCGTATTAGTTCCCAAATAACCAAAGTTTAAGTGGGCGTTTTAGTGGGCGTGGCAATTATAGCTTTAGATATGACCTAGTAAGGGTCTTAGAAGCATATATGCAAAATTTCAGGTTCCTAGCTCTTACGGTTGATTTAATACCACGTTTTAAGGCATTCTGCCCCACTGTGCGTCGTTTCAAAACTATTAGGTTGATAAGGATGGTTGGAATGGTTCTAAGTTTCGTTTTAAGTCCCCTAAGTGTTTCTGAAAACCATTTTCAATTCGAAAAAAAGATTTCAAAAAATTTCCATACAAAAGTAATTTCGGCATTTTCTTTAAAACTGAAAATGCAGAAAATTACTTTTATATGGAAAATTTTTAAAATCTTTGTTCAATTTGAAAATGGTTTTTAGAAACACTTAGAAGACTTAATTCGAACTCAAAAACGTTCTAATAATCCAAATGAAGGAAGTAGTTTGGAAATGAAAACGTTGTTTATCTACCAATTTCAGGAAATTTCTATTACTTTTAAGAAATTTCTTGAAATTGGTAGATAAACCACGCTGTCGTTTCAAAACTATTTAGTTTATAAGGATGGTTGGAATGGTTCTAAGTTTCGTTTTAAATCCCCTAAGGGCCAGTTGTACAAATAGTTAAACCGTGGTACAGAAATTTGTATCCACCGATTTCGGCGGATTAATTGAGTTTCAACAGTGGTTTACTGTTCAAGTGTGTGATAATAACCAATTACATACTTGAACCAGCGTTGAACGTTAGTTAATCCGTCGAAATCGGTGAGTTAAAATCTTGAACCGAGGCTGAACCACTATTGTACAACTCGCCCTAAGTGTTTCTGAAAACCATTTTCAATTCGAAAAAAGATTTCAAAAAATTTCCATATAAAAGTAATTTCGGCACTGAAAAATGCAGGAAATTACTTTTATATGGACATTTTTGGAAATCTTTTTTCGACTCAAGTGAATTGAGTTTCAATGCGATGTTTGGCTAACAGTTGTAATGGTGTAAAGAAGTGGATCGTCTTGACGTTCGAGCTTTTCGGCGATCAATTCGGCCAACTGCGGAGACTCGACTTCGTGACATTTCTTCAGAGAGTCACCCCATTTCCCAGACGCTGATAGCCCAATGCACATTCTGTTTGGAACCGCATGCACTTGGAGTTGATGTACCTTAAAACACATTTATCATCAAAACCACATACAAATGTCGCCTTGTTTTGTACTCACTATCTGCAGTGTCGCTTTGTGTGTTCATCCAGCCAAATGTACGCTTCCACTGGACTACCCGCATGTTTGTAAATTCGTCCTTTGGTGACAAACAACTCTATCGATGATCGATGGCTATGTTTATGAATTTCAGCGCATCACTTGATTTGAGGCTTCTAAAATGTTTGCCTCATGCCGAGTTGATTTTCTTTCACGAAGTTTTCTTTTACAACTTGGTTTCTTGTTTTCTTGGTTCTTCAATAACGAGCTCAGTGGTATCCGATGTTGGGACTTGTAACTTCCCTGTAGATGGGTTTGGTTCACTGCATTGTTTTCTGGAGTTGTGGATGCACATCCGTAGAATAGAAATTATGTTTCATTTTACTATCGCCATTGCCATTATTACTGCCACCTCCACCTGAACTAACAACACACAAATACGAATGAATTAGCCGACGCGGCGTACTCACAATTAACAAATGAGGCAATTGCGAAGATGTATTTAAGATTTAAAAACCGATAAAATTTCAATAATAATGTTTTTTTCTCCCTAAATTTATTTTTCTAACGAAAATTCAACAAGTTGAGAACAACGTTTCACATTTTCCACTTCTTTGAAGTTTGACTTCGTCACTTTTTACATGTTATAAAGTTAAACTGTTATACAAAAAAGTAGGCAGCTCCACTATAACAGTTCTTCAAATGGAGTTAAATTTCTTGTATGGATACGCTATCCAGTATATTATAGAGATCAGTGATTGAATCCACCATTTTACCACCATAATTGGTCTGTTTGGTAACGTGAAATTTCTTGCGAATTTGCAAAAATTTTCACAATTTGCTGTCAAAACGCATAGAAAAAAAAAACGGTTTTTAGAAATTTGTTGAAAAAAAAAGTTACCAAACAGGCATAATACCTCGATTTTGACAGATGCGCAGAACTGAACAAAAATGAAAACGCTAATGATATTCAGGCCTATCACAGAATCCATCGTGGAAAATCTCCGAATGGATTATTCCACTACGAACCCCGAAAAAAAGCATTCACCAAATCCGAATGGAATCGAAAAAAGCAATGCCTCATTAAAAGAATTAATTCTGAGTTTCGAAATCAGCTGTCCTATGTCACAGCAATACTTGGAGCTTTTAAAAACAAAAATCCCTTAAACTTTTTAAAAAGTCCCATCTTTTTTCCCTTTTTATTTTACACAAAAAAAGCTGAACATTTGTGTTAAGTTTGGCTAGACTCTTTGTTTTAATAAATATCGCAAAAAAATCCCTTAATCTCAGAGCACTATTACAGCCGTCAAGTTATTGATCGTGAAAAAACTGTGTTGTTGATATTTGTTTATTAATTCAATGTTTGAGCATTTTTTCCCAAGAAAATAATATATTCAGCATTAAAATATAAATTGAAGTTAAACAAATAAAGTGGTTTCAAATATACTGAGGAACAAATTTTAATCCGGCTTGTTTCAAAAGTGATATGTTTTGTTTTTTTTTTAGCGCAATTGTTTTGTTTCGACTTCTTTGCAATGTTTCTCACTGGCGTTGCATTCAATTATTTAAGAGTTTAAGAACTTTTAACAAAATAAAAATTGAATAGTTTGCGTTTGCAACCATTGCAAATTTTAGAATTTGTAAAAAAAACTATTTTTTTAATGAAACACAATCGTTTACCACTTGGCTACGACAAGAATCAGTTGTCGTAGAAAAGGAAGTCATATTTCCGTTTCATTCGGAATTTGTGATAGCAAATTTCCCGAATTTCGAAATTCTTAATAGATTTTCCACTACGAATGGATTCTGCAATACAGTTTTCGTGATTCGTAGCAAATTTTCGATTACGATGGAATTTGTGATAGGGCTGATTACCTTTAATATGTGTACTGTGGATTTTAGGTACATATTTATTTGTATTCGGTTTTGGTGGTTTATAATTTACGAGAAGAACAACTGATTTATATTTATATTATGGATATGAAGTTATGTATTTAGTATTTACTAATTGGTTTGTTTGTTTTTTTTTTATTTTTTTTTATTGTTTTAGAAGGTGTGATGACAGAAGATTTAATTATTTAATTACGTGGATTACATTCATAAAATTCACACGACATAGGAAAGTTTGAGAGAGTGCAGTTTTTGGACCATTGTTTTTAACTGGGAAACAGCTCCCTTGAAAAAATAAAATTTAAAACGGTCATCATGACGAAATTATTATTTAAATTCGGGAAAATTTTTTATGCGTATTGCGTATATAGGCATGTAATGTAAGTACCTACTACTACCTACCTACTATGTACTATAGGTACCTAAATTGTTTTTATCTATTCAGTTTTTTTTAAGGATTGGCTGAATTCGTAGAAAATATAGTGATTTCTGTATTTCCACAATTATGCAATACCATGATCTTCAATATCCGCGACAATTTAGGTACATAATTCAGGTAGGTTAGGCACATATATCCCTGTGGGAGAATTTGAATACCAACACTTTTTTTGTTGGTATTTAGTATATTTCTAGGGTTGAGTTGGTTTCGCAAAAAATAAACTGGTTTCTGATTTTTTCGATTGTGCTGTATAGATTATGAATGGTCTTCAATATCCGCGACAAGTTAGGTACATAATGCAGGTAGATACATATATCCCTATGGGAGAATTTGATGCCAAATTTTTTTTGTTGGTATTTAGTGTATTTATGTATGTAAGGCAAATAATATATCTAAATACATATGTAACTCCTTTCATTCAAGGCATTATAAACATTCTTCAATGGTGGTTTGAAAATAAAGACCTCTTCAAGCACCTTCACCAAGCGCATACAATTATTAACAGTATCCCTGCAACATCGGCAGCATCAGAACGTGCTATTTCACTGGAAATATTATAACAGAAAAAATAAACAGATTGAATCCGGAAACTGTCTTGATGGTCGCAAATTCAAATTTGAAAATTAATCCTATTTCATTGGACGGGGACGACACGTTATATAATAACAATACTTAAAAAAAATATTTCATACCTATGTACCTACATTAAATATTTATGATTTATTAAGTTATATATTTGTATTTATTTTTTTTGTTTAACGTTAACCTATTTATTTTTGTTCATTTACTTTTATTTCATTTTACTTCATTTTCATAATATCATGTCCCTAGTTCCTATCCTACTTTATTTGATTTATTCAATAAAAAAATGTAAAACAAACTAATTAGGTATTTTTATTTATCTTAAAGGATCATAATCTAGAAACATACTGCTGCTTGAAAATCACAAAACCAACCACCAAATTTCGCACAGCAGAATTTTGGTTATCCAATACCCATCCACCGTCAACCTCGAATACTCGAATTCACGATCGCTTGACTCGTTTTTATTCGAACCAATTTAACTCGGTTGCAAGGTATACTCGGTCGTATTCGTCGAGTCATCAAACTCGTGGCCAGAAAAACTCGTAAACAGTTGACTCTGTTTGTTTGAACTCGCTTTTTTCGAGTGAGTGTTCGTTTTATTCTCTGGTACCTACCTACATTACATTTCTTAAAAATCAACAAAAGTATTCACAATAAATTCATACCTATTGAATTTTCGAAAAAAAACTATGTATTTTATAAAAAAAAAATAATGTTCTTGTAAATGTATGTATATGCGCACTTATCTTTTTGTTTTTTAATTTAAAAAATAGTACCTACTTGGTTATTTTTTTTTAATGTTTAAAAAATAAATAAAATGAACTGAACTCCACTTAATAGCCGTAGGTATATGTATTTATACAGGGTGTCCCATAAATGATGGTCCATACTGAATCTGGTGATATGCCAGGTCATGACCAATCATATTTTAGTAACTTGTCCGTACCGCATCATAACGGTTTTCGAGTAACGGCTATTTTTTTTTTTTAATTTCGGAAAACCCCTACTTTGACAAAGTTTTTTTGGTCACCTTGTCTACAATTGATTTTTTTTTAATTTTTAAACTTAAATATGGCCTAATAATGAAATCAATTTTTTGCATTAAAATATTTAAAATTTTCTGCACCATTTTGCTAAAAATTCATACATTTCATGACTCTTTGATCAAATATATATTTGTTTACTTCATTTTTCAAAGGAGCACACTGAAAAAAATCGTATAACTTAGAACTGGTTTTACTTCTCGATCAATTATTCATGACCAATTATCATGTCATAATTGATATTTTGTATGAAATTTCCCTCACGTGTCGTTCAGTCACTGATGCCGTAATTCGGCCCCAGATTGTGAGTAAATTTCCCTAAAAGGATCAAATACGTAAAATGATTGTTGTTCGCCGCGGGGTTACTAGCGCCCAATAGACTGTGTCCCCACCTAGCGCAGGATTTGCCCGATGTCCTTTCTATTTGTAATTATTCAATGGTATTAGCTAGTTTGTGCCATGCTTTTGTTGATATGTCATCTAAAAGCATTGACAATAGTTACGTTCGTTGAACTTTACCCAGGGTTGACCCAGGTTTTCTTGACAACTCCAAGAATTGTCAAAAAAACCTGGGTTTTCGTTTTTCAAAAAACGCCAGAGGGCTTTAAATTATGTTGTTGACATTAAACGCAAGAAACAAGAAGTTATGTGCTCAATAATTAAAACATAATATGTGTTTTAAATTAGTTTTAAAAATGAATTGAAACAACATCAAGCGTTTTTCTTTTCTATTTCTATTTGTTATCTTTCAATTTTTCTTTTGATTTCTATTTCAAAAATAAGCTATTACCTGCAACAAGCAAATCCCCAAAAAATTAATTGCTTCACAACTCATGTCACTTTGGCAGTTTATTCGTTACCTCAACTCGCCACAGCAGAAAACCTAGTTCTACTTCAGGGCGAGTTCAGGGCGACCCCAGGTCTCAAAAAACAGAATCTGATTGTCAGGGCGAGTTCAGGTTTTTCAAAAAACGCTTTACGGTGACCCCAGGGTGACTTCAGGGCTCAACGAACAAACCTAATGTCATTCTTTAATGGATCAAAGTTTATTATACCATTTGATGTAGTTTCGAATTCAGAGCATCAAACACATTCGGAGAGTAAAGTCTTGTGCAGAAATTAGGCTAAATTTTGTTTTCTCGTGTTATTATAATATGTACCTAGAATATAATATATACATATGTACATAACTATAAAATTATAATACAATTTTTTTTTAGGTTGCCATGGTTTGGAAAGAGAGGGCTGGTTTGACCCCCTGGCTTTGTTATTTAGTTACAAAAATAAAGCAATGGAATATGGAGCCCATTTTATTGAAGGCGAATTAGTTGATTTCGAATTCGAAAGTCAGTCAAATGTGATGGTCGATGGCGAAGAAGCAGAAAGTTATAAAGGTCTCGAGAAAGCAGTAATACAAATGCCTAACGGGGAAAAACGTTCAATCAAATTTGCCTTATGCGTTATTGCTGGCGGATCAAGTTCTGGTGAAATAGCAAAACTAGCTCGCATTGGAAACGCACCAGGGCTTTTAAGTATCCCACTACCCGTGGAACAAAAAAAAAAAAACAAATATATATTTAAATCCCTGGGACAAGAAGTGCCTGCATTTTCCACCCCTTTGACGGTTGATCCTAGCGGTTTTTATTTTACACGAGAAGGATTGAGTGGAAATTATTTATGTGGTAAAAATACAAGCAACTCGTCAGCACAAACAATTCAAACTTCAGAATCGGGACAAGATATTTTCGATCTCGAAATTCGACCAGCTCTTTCGCAACGTGTTAACGCGTTTAAAGATGCGATATTAAAAAACAGCTGGACCGAAACATATGAATATAATAGCTTTGATGACAATGGGATTATTGGACCGCATCCATACTACAATAATCTCTACATTGCAGCTGGTTTTAACCGACATGGAATTCAACAAACACCCGCCGTAGGTCGAGGAATATCCGAGCTTATAATCGATGGGAGGTATAGGACCATTGACTTGGCACGTTTAGGCTTTGACAGATTAGTTGTAAATCAACCATTGTATGAAGTAAGCACTATTTAATATAAAAAATGACAATAAAAATAAATTTTATTGACAAATGTGTCGTTAACAATCAAAACGGTGTTAAAGGCACTTTTCCAAAAATGCATATAAAAGGGAGCCATCAAAAGGTGACAAAAATTTTGTTTCAAAACCGACTAATATAGAAGTTATTACTATTTTAATTTTGAGTTTGGGGTCAAAACATACGAAAGAACCTTGAACTGGCATTTCTTAATGAACTATATAACGGTTGTAAGGAATATAATTATATTCAGCCTTATTGTGAGTTTCACCCGAAAAATATTTCATCTTAAAATTTTTTGTTCCCTCGGAATTTTAAAAGCTATTGTGAGTTTCGCCCGAACGAAATTTCCTTCGCTTACTAAAAATAAGTGAACATTTAGGCTGGCAATAACATTACATTCCGCCCGAAATGAATGTTCACAATAAGGGGAATTTTTTTAACACAAAATTTCGGGCGAAACTCACAATAGGCGAAAAGTGAAATATCAAAGCTTCCGGGTGGAATGTTGTTCGGGCGAAACTCACAATAAGGCTGATTCTGTTACAGATGCGAACAAAAGCACATAACATGACGGAGTTCGACTCAGACCCTTCCAAGAGAATCTAGTGAAGAGTAGGTATACAAACAGAAAGTAATTCAGCCTTAATAAGGTTGTCAAATATCAAAGATTGAATCTAAGAATCAGAAGTGTTTCTTCTTCTAAGGATAGTACTAATCAATTGAATTACATTTTGGTATTATGGTTGTCAATTCGCTACCTGAGTGCAAGAACTAGTTATCTTCATTTTTTGCATTTTAAAGATATTGAAGTTCCTAGATTCATCATTTGTTAAGGTTTTTTTCTACAGGGGATGCTGAAGGCGACGATATAATTTGGTGGAGCTAATTTGGAACTGAGCTGTGAAAAAGGTAAGTCAAGAAATGAAGCCCGCTAACTTCCAAGGTACGGTTTGTAAGGTCACGCAAAAAACATCTCATCTCTCTCTAGTTATAACGTCCGTCCGCTTTGTTGTTCGAATTATTTTTCAAACAATTCCCTTTGGCATTATATGGTAGGAGAGATTGGGTTACGTAGACAAATTCAAGCCCAGCAACTGCCAACATGTCGGTCTTTTACATTTAACAACAATATTTCTCAATTTTCAACGCAGTATTACTCACAACTATAGCCAGACAATTGTTTGAATTCATTTCATGGTTGTGATGAGACCATTCAGATCTTCATTAATTCTTGCGACTGCATCTTCAACCACTCCGATAGCTCAACTATATTTGAACATCAATTATATACATAATATGAATTTTACAGTTTTTTGCAGATCGCAGGTACATTTTACTGAGATAAATGAAACTCATGCGTGCATGTACTGATGAGTAATAAGCTAATATGTAAAACTACTTTTATAATCCCGTTAGTGGTAAAAAAAAATGAAATAAAATTAAAATAAAATTTTAATCAATAGATTCTATTAGCTGTGAAAATTTCAACCTTCTATGACAATTAATTAAAACGATATTGTCAGATAACCGTTTTTTTTTAATTTTTTAAAAAATTTTATACATGAATAACTTTTTTGAATGGTATTTAAGAAATCAAATTTTCACCAAAATCATGTAAATCCATAATCTCTATAAGATCTTAAAATTTCATTTTTCTATCTACCCGCATTAAAAAGATAAAATAAAAAGTGTGAAAAAAACGTAAACAAAATTAGTGTTTTTGAAAAATTGCGTGCGTCAAAAATACGACTTGAATAAAAATTTTGTATTACACGCCTAATTTTTTTTTCATCTCCTTTTCAAAATAGTGAGTGTAATAAAAATCAGTGAACCCCCTGATTTAATATAATTTATTTGTGAAACATCGATTTTTGACATTTTGCGTTTTAAACGTTGGTAAGTGTTAAAATAATTTTTTGTAATTTTTTTAACTCCCATGACACACCTTATAATTAAAAATCTTTGAATTGCATACAAAATTATAATTTTATCTCAACCCATTTAGAATATAGAAATCCGACTTTACCCTATTTAAACCTAAGTTTACCCTATTAAATTTAATAATAATGTACCACCGCGAAAGACTTATATACATTATACATACCTACTTGAAATTAAACCAAACACAACTTCCCCAACGACACATTCACATCATGTCTATCCAGCGGAAAAAAAGTCGTATGTTCCACGCTTTTTATATTTCTCCCTGAGATCGCAAAAAAAATGAAAAATGAAAACATGCACCTGACATAAGTCAACAAAAAAACAAAGAACGAAGAAATGTGACAGCGCATGTGCTATACACTTGACCATGATGAATGACCTCCCACCCTCGCTTTAAAATTTTTCTGAGCAACCCTCACACGCGAACCTACAAAAAAATATTCATCCAAATCACAACTGCGAGATGAGAAAACAAAGGAGAAAATAAACTATATCAGCACAAACTATATCAACACAAACAGAACAGAAAAAAATATATGCGAGCGCATGTGCCATATACTTTTTTTCCACTTGGACTACCCTCCACCTCCCATCATCTATCTAACAATATATCTATCCTAACACCGAACTGTCAACTGAAGAAAAAACCAATGCATTTCCAACAGATATGTATATGATATGTATGTATAGATATCTTCTGTTTCTGTTGCAAAATGGGAAAAGAAGAAAAAACTACATAGTTATACCATATGGATATACATACCTAGTATATTATATGACAAAAAAACAAGACCAAAATAAAGAGAGTTGGCGCTGATAGTGCAGTGGATTTCTTGTGAACTGCAAACTTCTTTGTGTGCATGTGGAAACAGTTTTTTTTGTTAAAAAACGCAAAGGCCTCTTTTAGAAAATTTATATAAAAAAACTTATAAATGTTATGACTTTTTTTTAATTGAGTCTAGTAGAAAATATATCAAAAAAAAATAATAAAAATAACTTAAACTTGTGAAGGTTCTGCTTCCTTCACAATAACATTGCACATCTGGAAATATTAAATTTCTATTTTTAATGTTTAAATTAATTTTTTTTTTTTGTAAAGCCTTTTCATTATATAATTTAATAGACCAATTATGATAATGAACATCAGAAATATTAAAATTAAAACTGAAAAGCCGCATGACTTTGAAGTTAAAAAATGGTAATATTGACATTTTTCTATTAAAACACCCTGTTAAACAAACTATAAATTAATTCAAACGCTATCACTGTATGCATGGAGTCATATTCTATTATCTTTCTTTTATTTCATTGAAAAAAAGTAAAAAATAAAAAAGTTATACTTAAAGACGTCCATTCAAAGTGATATAATTTCAACCATTTCACAAGAGTTTTTTTTCAAGTATTAATTTTTTTTTTTTTTTAAAAGGTCTTTTCATTATAACATGTTTTATGTTCTCATAAAACCAAATAAAATAAATAAAAAGTTAATCACTATAGCCGCCCCACATTTTTGAAAATTGAGTTCGAGTTTTTTAAAAAATAAATCACTCCTTTTCCTCATAAAAGTATTGAATATAATATTTATATAATTTTAATGATACACTTATATGCGTATATTTATTACCTACATAAAAAACCAAATTTCAACAAATTACCTTCACAAATAACAAAATTATGTAACAATTAGTCAGCGCACTACCATTAAAATGCGAGGCAAACTCACCCTTAAGTGATTATGAAAACCATTTTCAAATCGAACAAAGATTCCAAAAAATTTCCGTATAAAAGTAATTTGGGCAATTGCTTTTGATTTTTCTTCATAATGGGAAAAATCAAGAATACGGAAAAAGGTTTTGGAGTGTAACTGACCAACGGTAAGTCGTATAGCGATGGTTGATACCTTTTTGAAATCAGCAGCTTCTGTCAAGAAACTCTGACCTTAGACCATGTCCTACAAAGATGCCCATTAACTAAGCAACACTTCGCAAATAATTTCCCACCGCTACAAAAGCTTCTTGACACAACTACTCACCCAGACAAATCACCACTTTTTCCTCTACTAAAAAAACACAAACTTAATCAAATTTATGGATTTATTACTAAAAATTCTCTAATTTCCAAAAATAAAATTCAAAAATCTTGTACCTTTTTATAAATACAAACTATTTAACTAAAAAAAAAAAAATGTTAATGTATATTTTATAATAATTGTTATAAAAGCCATATGGGCTCAGTACCCCGGCACTATGTATCCGGAAAAATTTATTTGTATTGTAACATGTGATGTAAGTAAATAAATAAATAAAAAAACTTTTGAGTAAAATATTGTATTGCTACTTATAACAGCATTGAATGGTGATTCCAAACACGCACCCAGTGGCAAGGTACACTGATTGTCATCTTCAAATGGAGTCAAAAAAAAACTGTTATACATATAGGGAATACACTATCCAGTCACTGATCTCTATATACACTGGATAGTGTATTCATACAAAATTTTTGAGGTAAAAATATAGTCGTGGCCGGTACCCTCATATAACAGTATAACAGCGGCGCCAGCGGAATGGACGCTACTGGACCACTGATCTCTATATACACTGGATAGTGTATTCATACAAAATTTTTGAGGCAAAAATATAGTCGTGGCCGGTACCCTCATATAACAGTATAACAGCGGCGCCAGCGGAATGGACGCTACTGATACTGCATTTTCTTTTATTTTTTTCAATATTTATAGCCGCAATGCTTGTTGACATCAACTGATATCAAATAAATGCTCAATTTCGGCAAATATCTTCAATCTCTTTCTTCGTTTGTATAGAGCGAGATATGAGGTCGTGGCCGGTACCCTTTAAAAAACTTGCCTCACAAAAACTGTTATACACTATAGGCTATTCACTATCCAGTGTATTATAGAGATCAGTGTACTGGACCTGCATTTTCTTATATTTTTTTCAATATTTACAGCCGCAATGCTTTTTGAAATCAACTGATATCAAATAAATGCTCAATTTCGGCAAATATCTTCAATCACTTTCTTGGTTTGTATAGAGCGAGATATGAGGTCGTGGCCGGTACCCTTTAAAAAACTTGCCTCACAAAAACTGTTATACACTATAGGCTATTCACTATCCAGTGTATTATAGAGATCAGTGTATCCAGTATATTATAGAGATCAGTGAACAAAACGAGTATACTAAAAAAAAAGTGGTTGATCGTGAACATCATCCAAGATCGTGAATATATCTTGGGTCGTTTGTAGAGTAGGTAGATTTTAGGCACAGTACACATATTAAAGGTAATATATTGCGCAGGTTGTCAAAGTTGGAAATGTCAAAAAATTAAAAATGGCTGTTCGAGTGCCCACAGAAACTCAACGCGCATCATTAGAAACAACAACAAAATATTAAAATTAGACAAGGAAAGGGGCATTGAATCCACTGATCTCTATAATACACTGGATAGTATATTCCCTACAAAGTATAAGAGTTTTTTTGACTCCAATTGAAAATGACATTTGGATGGTAGCTCCACTTTTTGACATTTTGACGTAAGAATTTTATCTGTGAAAACAAAATAAAACTGATAGCTGAGATTTTCAAGCTACTTATTAGAATAAATTAAGCCATTTAAAATAGAAAGTTTTATTATATTTTAAAGAAATGTAAATGTTTATTGATGACATTAACTCCTGTTTATGTGTATGTTTCTTTTTTTCTTATTTTTAGCAAATAAAAGCACACAAATTGAAATACGTTTGTCCTTAATTCATGGTAGCCGCTGTTGCTGTTGACGGTGCTGTTGATGTTCTAATCTCTTTCTCGCTTCACACTTATCGGACCGCAGCCATCTTCGATGATGCCTAGAGAATCGGAGCTTGCTTCTGGGATTTGTAATATCACTACCAGGATGAAACAGTGCATGTCTTTGTTTCTTTTTTGATGGCACTCTCGAAGATGTCAGTGGATTGCAGTGGACCAATAGCTATTGCGCCTGGTATGCTAGCCAAACTAAATTTTTCAACAAATTTTGATACTCAGGTTCCAATATGCGAGTTCCAAGAGTAAATTTTTTTTAATGGTGATTCTTTTTCAAGAAATTTTGATACAAGTTTTGAAGGCATCAATTGCTGATTCCAAAAAGGTATCAACCATCGCTGTACGACTTACCGTTGGTCAGATACACTCTAAAACGTTTTTGATTTTTTTCATGATGGGAAAAATCAAGAAAATTGATAAAGGTTTTGGAGTGTATCTGGGCAACGGTAAGCCGTATAGGGATGATTGTATTGTAGGTATTGTATTGTTTCCCCTTAGGGTTACAACTCTCCTATCCCTTTCGCCTTACTCCTTCTCGCAACCTCTAGTGCCCTTATCCACTTTTCCCCCCTCCCTCCTTCGTCCATTATATCCCTCATCTTCTCCCCTATTGACATCCCTTCATCACCACCTGACCTGCATCTTTCTATCACATGTTCCCACGTCTTAGATTCACCTTCACACACTCTGCACATTCTTTCTTCTTCATGCTTCCAGTACCATCTTTCTCTCACCTCATTCCCTAGCCTGACTCTCGCTATTCTCCTTGTTCTGTCTGCCTTCCATCCCGCTTTCAAATATTGTGGGATCCCCTCGGTCATTACTTCCTTATACCACCTATTATATCTGGATTCCAATATTAGTTCCAGTCTTTCCTTCTCCTGCTCTTCTACTCTCTCGTACCCTGTCATACTGTCTTCTCTTCCTTCCCTTCCTCTCTTTCCCATTCTCCCTTGTTCCCATCGGGATCCTCTCTCGCTTCCTTCCCTCTCTCTCTCTCCCTCATCTCCTCTAAACATTCCCTCGCTATTTCACTTCCTTTCCCACCTGTTAATTTCTCTTCACAATTCCATGCCCTTCTCCCTGCCCTTATCATTATCTTATCTCTTTTGGTTTCCTCTCTCACCATGTATCCTGGACCCATGTTCTGTAACTCGGCGATAACTTTTCGAGGTGATAAACGGCGAAAAATGGAACAAAACCCATAGGATTCCTATGAGTTTTGTTCCATTTTTCGCCGTTTATCGCCTCGAAAAGTTATCGCCGAGTTACAGAACATGGGTCCTGGAGTTTGGCATTCTACTCCTAGTGTCCATTTGAGGTACCTCTCCTGCATTCTTTCCATTTCTTGTCTCACCTCCCATCCCCATATCTCCGCCCCATATCCCATCACCGTCCACACCAGGGTATCAAAAAGCCACATCTTCCTCTCCCATACCTTCTCGAATTTCCTCCTCCCAATCCCCCATGCTTCCTTCATTACCGCTGCTGCCTTTTTTATTCTGTCCCTTATATGTGCCTCCTGCCCTCCATTCTTTTTGAACACATACCCCAGGTATTTGAATTCTTTTACTTCTTCTATTTTTTTTCCCCTTCATCTCCAGTCTACTGTTGTACTCCTCTTTCCTGAACCTCATCACTTTCGTTTTTCCCACGTTAACTTCCAGTTTTTTCCTTTCGAAATACTTCTCCAGTTTTCGTATCATACTTTGCATCTCTTCTTCATTTTTCGCCATTACCACCACATCATCTGCGTATGCCAACGAGCAAATTCTCTTCCTCTTATTTTTATCCCTCCCCAACTCCCCTTGCCCAATTCATCTTCTATATCCGCTGTCAATAAGTTAAAAAGAATTGGGCTCATTGGGCACCCCTGTCTTACTCCTTTTCCCGTCCAAAATCTTTCCCCCAGGGAAAAAATTTACTCTTGGAACTTGCATATTGGAACCTGTATGCGTATTTTAAGAGTGCTTTTTCTCATTACAACTTTTGAGTAAAGCTTCTTTTAACAGCATTCAATGCTGATTCCAAAAAGGTATCATTCATCCTTGTGCGGCTTACCGTTGGTCAGATACATTCCAAAACCTTTATCAATTTTCTTGATTTTTCCCATAATGAAGAAAAATCAAAAACGTTTTAGAGTGTATCTGACCAACAGTAAGTCGTACAGCGATGGTTGATATCTGTTTGGAATCAGCAATTGATGCTTTCAAAACGAGTATCAACTATCAACATTTCTTGTAAGAGAATCACCATTAAAAAAATTAAATTAAAAAAAAAAAACTTAAATAAAAAGCGCCTTTTCAAACATATAAAAAAAATTGTTTTAATTATTTCCTTTGAAGTTTTAACATAGTAAAAAACTTAAGGTAAGCCAAAATTAGTAGTATTCAGTGTACCTATATTATGTTCATACCAACAGCACTTCCACATAATTATTGTATTATCCAAATACAATTCTATTTGGAATATAAGACTGCTGCTTCATCTATCTTAATGATTGATGTTTCAGAATCATCCACTATCCCTGGAACACAAATAAAAATTGACTTCGAGCATTTTCAGCAAGAGAACTTAGGACACCCAAAGTCGACACATTAGTTGCATTTGTTGAGTTACTAAATATAGAAAGTGCATTATAGGCATTACAAAAACAAAGATTTCAAATAAGTTGCTCTTAAATGATTTAAACTTAAAAAAGAGTTTTATTTTAAATCGTGGTTAAAAAGGAGATTAATTCAATTTTTCAGAAGTTACTTTTATATGGAAATTTTTTGAAATCTTTGTTTAATTTGAAAATGGTTTTCACTTAGGGGACTTAAAATCAAACTTAGAACCATTCCAACCATCCTTATAAACCTAATAGTCTTGAAACGACAACGTTGTTTATCTAACAATTTCAAAAAAATTTCTTAAAACTAACAGAAATTTCTTGAAATTGGTAGATAAACCACGCCGTCGCACAATGGGGCAAATCGACCCAAAAGCTGGCAATAATTAAAAAAACTAAATTGCAAATATACTTAATTTTTTAATATTTTCTAATAGAGTAATATCCATCCTTTAAAAAAATACTATTAATTTTTTTTAGACCTTCCCGTTTTTTCACAACACAGTTTTGTTTAAGCTTAACTGAATCGGTGATTGTTAAAACAACATAAGTAACACATTTTTCGAAATCACTTTTATTATAGTTTTGCACTGCTTAGGGGTAGAGCTATAGGATGAGAGCAAAACTAACATACATTTATACCTGAAACACACAGAAATTCAAGCGCGAAATCGGCATTATCAATGCGGCCGCGTGGTAAAAATATAAGGTTTTTTGTCTCTCCTGTAAAAAAAAATGTCACTTATGTTGTTTTAACAATCACCGATTCAACTAGTAGTCAGCTGAGCCAGAAGTAAAATTGTCGATTTTTCATCGTGATCTTTGAGAACAGTTTTTCCTTTTTTTTCTTGATTCATTAAAAATTTAAGTATGCAGCCTTCAACTTCGGGTATGTAAGAGTGATTTAAACAAATTTTTTTTTTTATATGTAAATATACATGTAAAATTTTAGTGAAGTTCAGTGATCAGTTTTTTAAAAGTATTATTTTAGAGGTTCTCTGAAATCCATTGACTTTTGAATGTGTTCCGAGTGGGATCGAGTTGTGTTTTATATGTTTTTTAAATGTTCGTGATGTTAATTTTTTGATTCCGTCAAAAAAACGTACTCCTTTTGCACACTTTTTGTGATATGTGAATTTTCGTAACTCTTGAACCTTAATTTTTTTTCGTTGCTTTAGGAATCTCTTCAAATTCAATTTATTTTTACAAGAAGGCAACTTGTAGACATTATGAAAAGATGTGAGAGTGTTATGATTGACGATCAGATGGATTTTTTAAAAAAACATCTTTTAAATATAAAAAGAAGTACCGAAATTAGCTAAGTTAATGAATAGAATAGACTTTTTTCGCATTTTAAATCCAAGTTCAAAACGCGGTGGGTCAAAGCTTCTAAAATCGAAGAAAGATTTAATACAACAAACGTAAATTGGCTCAATACCTCAATTGTTTTTAAAAAGGCAGAAGAATCTGCAAAGAAACGTGGTCGTCCCGAAGTGGATTTTGAAACATCTTCTGAACGCACAAAAAGGCTAAAAACTCAATACTTGAGAGAAACCGTTTCAATGCCGGCCTTCCCAAGCACTGAGCACATGAAAGTCACAGCTACTTGAGTTGAAGTAAGTCTTCAAGCTTTGCTTGACATTACTTCAAAAAGATTAATATCATTGTAGGAGAATGTTTTAGAAATAATGGATGATGAAGCACTCCGGAATTGTACTTTGATATCAAAATGGGGTTTCGATGGCAGCTCAGGACATAGTTCCTATAAACAAGCGTTTCATGGATTAGACGCAGACGATTCAGCTGTTTTTCTTACTTGTTTAGTTCCTATTCGACTTGAAAGTGGTGAAAAAATAATTTGGCAAAACCCTCGTCCATCTTCCACAAATTATTGTCGGCCGTTAAAAATAGAATATGTTAAAGAGTCAACTGATATTTCAAAAGCTGAAAAGATGCGAGTAAACACTGAGATTCAAAATCTGCAAAAAACTGTTCTCATGATGGGTACAAAGTCAGTGGAAGTACAACATACATTAATTTTAACAATGATTGATGGAAAGATTTGTAATGCTTTATCTGAAACAAAATATACTCAAAAATGTTATTTATGCGGTGCAACCTACAAGGAATTTAATAAAATTGATGAAATGATTTCAAGACCAATAAACACCGAATACTTGACTTTTGGAATGTCTGTTTTGCATGGTTGGATAAGGATGTTTGAATGTCTTTTACATGTAGCCTACAAACTACCTGTTAAAAAATGGCAAGTCCGCGAAAATGACAAGGCAATCGTGGTAGAAAATAAGGCACGAGTTCAAAAAGAATTCCGAATAAAATGTGGGTTAATTGTTGATAAGCCAAAACCTGGATTCGGCAACAGTAATGATGGAAACACTGCTAGGGGGTTTTTCCAGAATCCTGAGCTTTCTGCTGAAATAACGAAAATAGAAATAGAACTTATTAAAAAAATGCACACAGTTATGATTGTAGTTGCCAGTGGATATGAAATTGATGTTGATAAGTTCCGAAAACATGCGCACGAAACAGCAAGACTGTTTGTCATTAAATATCCTTGGTATTATATGCCCCCAATTTTACATAAATACTTTATTCATGGCCCGTAAATAATAAAATCTGCATTGTTGCCAATTGGTCAGCTTTCTGAGGAAGCGCAAGAGGCTCGAAATAAAAATTTTAAGAACGTTCGAGAGCATTTTTCAAGAAAATCAGGTCGCGATAAAACAAATGAGGATATCTTCAATTATTTTCTGCTAAGCTCCGATCCTATCATTACTTCCAAGCAAAAATCACACACGAAAAAATTGCAGTCTTATCCCTCAGAAACCTCCAAGCATTCTCCACAATTAGGGTAAAGATATAAGAGAGCATGGATAAAAGTTATGTCAGATAAGAAATTAATGTATTATTAAGT
Source organism: Epistrophe grossulariae (assembly GCA_929447395.1). NCBI lineage: Eukaryota > Metazoa > Arthropoda > Insecta > Diptera > Syrphidae > Epistrophe > Epistrophe grossulariae. The sequence goes on along the minus strand of OV839566.1, from coordinate 58,019,676 downwards.
CTCTTTAGCCTTAAAATAAACTTTCAATCTGAAAAATACTGACATTCGTATTAGTTCCCAAATAACCAAAGTTTAAGTGGGCGTTTTAGTGGGCGTGGCAATTATAGCTTTAGATATGACCTAGTAAGGGTCTTAGAAGCATATATGCAAAATTTCAGGTTCCTAGCTCTTACGGTTGATTTAATACCACGTTTTAAGGCATTCTGCCCCACTGTGCGTCGTTTCAAAACTATTAGGTTTATAAGGATGGTTGGAATGGTTCTAAGTTTCGTTTTAAGTCCCCTAAGTGTTTCTGAAAACCATTTTCAATTCGAAAAAAAGATTTCAAAAAATTTCCATACAAAAGTAATTTCGGCATTTTCTTTAAAACTGAAAATGCAGAAAATTACTTTTATATGGAAAATTTTTAAAATCTTTGTTCAATTTGAAAATGGTTTTTAGAAACACTTAGAAGACTTCAATTCGAACTCAAAAACGTTCAAATAATCCAAATGAAGGAAGTAGTTTGGAAATGACAACGTTGTTTATCTACCAATTTCAGGAAATTTCTATTACTTTTAAGAAATTTCTTGAAATTGGTAGATAAATCACGCTGTCGTTTCAAAACTATTAAGTTTTTAAGGATGGTTGGAATGGTTCTAAGTTTCGTTTTAAATCCCCTAAGGGCCAGTTGTACAAATAGTTAAACCGTGGTACAGAAATTTGTATCCACCGATTTCGGCGGATTAATTGAGTTTCAACAGTGGTTTACTGTTCAAGTGTGTGATAATAACCAATTACATACTTGAACCAGCGTTGAACGTTAGTTAATCCGCCGAAATCGGTGAGTTAAAATCTTGAACCGAGTCTGAACCACTATTGTACAACTCGCCCTAAGTGTTTCTGAAAACCATTTTCAATTCGAAAAAAGATTTCAAAAAATTTCCATATAAAAGTAATTTCGGCACTGAAAAATGCAGGAAATTACTTTTATATGGAAATTTTTGGAAATCTTTTTTCGACTCAAGTGAATTGAGTTTCAATGCGATGTTTGGCTAACAGTTGTAATGGTGTAAAGAAGTGGATCGTCTTGACGTTCGAGCTTTTCGGCGATCAATTCGGCCAACTGCGGATACTCGACTTCGTGACATTTCTTCAGAGAGTCACCCCATTTCCCAGACGCTGATAGCCCAATGCACATTCTGTTTGGAACCGCATGCACTTGGAGTTGATGTACCTTAAAACACATTTATCATCAAAACCAAATACAAATGTCGCCTTGTTTTGTACTCACCTATCTGCAGTGTCGCTTTGTGTGTTCATCCAGCCAAATGTACGCTTCCACTGGACTACCCGCATGTTTGTAAATTCGTCCTTTGGTGACAAACAACTCTATCGATGATCGATGGCTATGTTTATGAATTTCAGCGCATCACTTGATTTGAGGCTTCTAAAATGTTTGCCTCATGCCGAGTTGATTTTCTTTCACGAAGTTTTCTTTTACAACTTGGTTTCCTGTTTTCTTGGTTCTTCAATAACGAGCTCAGTGGTATCCGATGTTGGGACTTGTAACTTCCCTGTAGATGGGTTTGGTTGACTGCATTGTTTTCTGGAGTTGTGGATGCACATCCGAAGAATAGAAATTATGTTTCATTTTATTATCGCCATTGCAATTATTACTGCCACCTCCACCTGAACTAACAACACACAAATACGAATGAATTAGCCGACGCGACGTACTCACAACTAACAAAAGAGGCATTATTTGAAGATAATACTTTTGCGAAGATATATTTAAGATTTAAAAACCGATAAAATTTCAATAATAATGTTTTTTTCTCCCTAAATTTATTTTTCTAACGAAAATTCAACAAGTTGAGAACAACGTTTCACATTTTCCACTTCTTTGAAGTTTGACTTCGTCACTTTTTACATGTTATAAGGTTAAACTGTTATACAAAAAAGTAGGCAGCTCCACTATAACAGTTCTTCAAATGGAGTTAAATTTCTTGTATGGATACGCTATCCAGTATATTATAGAGATCAGTGATTGAATCCACCATTTTACCACCATAATTGGTCTGTTTGGTAACGTGAAATTTCTTGCGAATTTGCAAAAAATTTTCACAATTTGCTGTCAAAACGCATAGAAAAAAAAACGGTTTTTAGAAATTTGTTGAAAAAAAAAGTTACCAAACAGGCATAATACCTCGATTTTGACAGATGCGCAGAACTGAACAAAAATGAAAACGCTAATGATATTCAGGCCTATCACAGAATCCATCGTGGAAAATCTCCGAATGGATTATTCCACTACGAACCCCGAAAAAAAGCATTCACCAAATCCGAATGGAATCGAAAAAAGCAATGCCTCATTAAAAGAATTAATTCTGAGTTTCGAAATCAGCTGTCCTATGTCACAGCAATACTTGGAGCTTTTAAAAACAAAAATCCCTTAAACTTTTTAAAAAGTCCCATCTTTTTTCCCTTTTTATTTTACACAAAAAAAGCTGAACATTTGTGTTAAGTTTGGCTAGACTCTTTGTTTTAATAAATATCGCAAAAAATTCCCATAATCTCAGAGCACTATTACAGCCGTCAAGTTATTGATCGTGAAAAAACTGTGTTGTTGATATTTGTTTATTAATTCAATGTTTGAGCATTTTTTCCCAAGAAAATAATATATTCAGCATTAAAATATAAATTGAAGTTAAACAAATAAAGTGGTTTCAAATGTACTGAGGAACAAATTTTAATCCGGCTTGTTTCAAAAGTGATGTGTTTTGTTTTTTTTTTAGCGCAATTGTTTTGTTTCGACTTCTTTGCAATGTTTCTCACTGGCGTTGCATTCAATTATTTAAGAGTTTAAGAACTTTTAACAAAATAAAAATTGAATAGTTTGCGTTTGCAACCATTGCAAATTTTAGAATTTGTAAAAAAAAACTATTTTTTTAATGAAACACAATCGTTTACCACTTGGCTACGACAAGAATCAGTTGTCGTAGAAAAGGAAGTCATATTTCCGTTTCATTCGGAATTTGTGATAGCAAATTTCCCGAATTTCGAAATTCTTAATAGATTTTCCACTACGAATGGATTCTGCAATACAGTTTTCGTGATTCGTAGCAAATTTTCGATTACGATGGAATTTGTGATAGGGCTGATTACCTTTAATATGTGTACTGTGGATTTTAGGTACATATTTATTTGTATTCGGTTTTGGTGGTTTATAATTTACGAGAAGAACAACTGATTTATATTTATATTATGGATATGAAGTTATGTATTTAGTATTTACTAATTGGTTTGTTTGTTTTTTTTTATTTTTTAGAAGGTGTGATGACAGAAGATTTAATTATTTAATTACGTGGATTACATTCATAAAATTCACACGACATAGGAAAGTTTGAGAGAGTGCAGTTTTTGGACCATTGTTTTTAACTGGGAAACAGCTCCCTTGAAAAAATAAAATTTAAAACGGTCATCATGACGAAATTATTATTTAAATCCGGGAAAAATTTGTATGCGTATTGCGTATATAGGCATGTAATGTAAGTACCTACTACTACCTACCTACTATGTACTATAGGTACCTAAATTGTTTTTATCTATTCAGTTTTTTTTAAGGATTGGCTGAATTCGTAGAAAATATAGTGATTTCTGTATTTCCACAATTATGCAATACCATGATCTTCAATATCCGCGACAATTTAGGTACATAATTCAGGTAGGTTGGGCACATATATCCCTGTGGGAGAATTTGAATACCAACACTTTTTTTGTTGGTATTTAGTATATTTCTAGGGTTGAGTTGGTTTCGCAAAAAATAAACTGGTTTCTGGTTTTTTCGATTGTGCTGTATAGATTATGAATGGTCTTCAATATCCGCGACAAGTTAGGTACATAATGCAGGTAGATACATATATCCCTGTGGGAGAATTTGATGCCAAATTTTTTTTGTTGGTATTTAGTGTATTTATGTATGTAAGGCAAATAATGTACCTAAATACATATGTAACTCCTTCCATTCAAGGCATTATAAACATTCTTCAATGGTGGTTTGAAAATAAAGACCTCTTCAAGCACCTTCACCAAGCGCATACAATTATTAACAGTATCCCTGCAACATCGGCAGCATCAGAACGTGCTATTTCACTGGAAATATTATAACAGAAAAAATAAACAGATTGAATCCGGAAACTGTCTTGATGGTCGCAAATTCAAATTTGAAAATTAATCCTATTTCATTGGACGGGGACGACACGTTATATAATAACAATATTTAAAAAAAATATTTCATAACTATGTACCTACATTAAATATTTATGATTTATTAAGTTATATATTTGTATTTATTTTTTTTGTTTAACGTTAACCTATTTATTTTTGTTCATTTACTTTTATTTCATTTTACTTCATTTTCATAATATCATGTCCCTAGTTCCTATCCTACTTAATTTGATTTATTCAATAAAAAAATGTAAAACAAACTAATTAGGTATTTTTATTTATCTTAAAGGATCATAATCTAGAAACATACTGCTGCTTGAAAATCACAAAACCAACCACCAAATTTCGCACAGCAGAATTTTGGTTATCCAATACCCATCCACCGTCAACCTCGAATACTCGAATTCACGATCGCTTGACTCGTTTTTATTCGAACCAATTTAACTCGGTTGCAAGGTATACTCGGTCGTATTCGTCGAGTCATCAAACTCGTGGCCAGAAAAACTCGTAAACAGTTGACTCTGTTTGTTTGAACTCGCTTTTTTCGAGTGAGTGTTCGTTTTATTCTCTGGTACCTACCTACATTACATTTCTTAAAAATCAACAAAAGTATTCACAATAAATTCATACCTATTGAATTTTCGAAAAAAAACTATGTATTTTATATAAAAAAAATAATGTTCTTGTAAATGTATGTATATGCGCACTTATCTTTTTGTTTTTTAATTTAAAAAATAGTACCTACTTGGTCATTTTTTTTTAATGTTTAAAAAATAAATAAAATGAACTGAACTGAACTGAACTCCACTAAATAGCCGTAGGTATATGTATTTATACAGGGTGTCCCATAAATGATGGTCCATACTGAATCTGGTGATATGCCAGGTCATGACCAATCATATTTTAGTAACTTGTCCGTACCGCATCATAACGGTTTTCGAGTAACGGCTATTTTTTTTTTAAATTTCGGAAAACCCCTACTTTGCCACAGTTTTTTTGGTCACCTTGTCTACAATTGATTTTTTTTTAATTTTTAAACTTAAATATGGCCTAATAATGAAATCAATTTTTTGCATAAAAATATTTAAAATTTTCTGCACCATTTTGCTAAAAATTCATACATTTCATGACTCTTTGATCAAATATATATTTGTTTACTTCATTTTTCAAAGGAGCACACTGAAAAAAATCGTATAACTTAGAACTGGTTTTACTTCTCGATCAATTATTCATGACCAATTATCATGTCATAATTGATATTTTGTATGAAATTTCCCTCACGTGTCGTTCAGTCACTGATGCCGTAATTCGGCCCCAGATTGTGAGTAAATTTCCCTAAAAGGATCAAATACGTAAAATGATTGTTGTTCGCCGCGGGGTTACTAGCGCCCAATAGACTATGTGTCCCCACCTAGCGCAGGATTTGCCCGATTCCTTTCTATTTGTAATTATTCAATGGTATTAGCTAGTTTGTGCCATGCTTTTGTTGATATGTCATCTAAAAGCATTGACAATAATTACGTTCATTGAACTTTACCCAGGGTTGACCCAGGTTTTCTTGACAACTCCAAGAATTGTCAAAAAAACCTGGGTTTTTCGTTTCTCATAAAACGCCAGAGGGCTTTAAATTATGTTGTTGACATTAAACGCAAGAAACAAGAAGTTATGTGCTCAATAATTAAAACATAATATGTGTTTTAAATTAGTTTTAAAAATGAATTGAAACAACATCAAGCGTTTTTCACTTGATCAGGCGAGTTCAGGTTTTTTAAAAAACGCTTTATGATGACCCCAGGGTGACTTCAGGGCTCAACGAACAAACCTAATGTCATTCTTTAATGGATCAAAGTTTATTATACCATTTGATGTAGTTTCGAATTCAGTCAGAGCATCAAACACATTCGGAGAGTAAAGTCTTGTGCAGAAATTAGGCTAAATTTTGTTTTCTCGTGTTATTATAATATGTACCTAGAATATAATATATACATATGTACATAACTATAAAATTATAATACAATTTTTGTTTAGGTTGCCATGGTTTGGAAAGAGAGGGCTGGTTTGACCCCTGGCTTTGTTATTTAGTTACAAAAATAAAGCAATGGAATATGGAGCCCATTTTATTGAAGGCGAATTAGTTGATTTCGAATTCGAAAGTCAGTCAAATGTGATGGTCGATGGCGAAGAAGCAGAAAGTTATAAAGGTCTCGAGAAAGCAGTAATACAAATGCCTAACGGGGAAAAACGTTCAATCAAATTTGCCTTATGCGTTATTGCTGGCGGATCAAGTTCTGGTGAAATAGCAAAACTAGCTCGCATTGGAAACGCACCAGGGCTTTTAAGTATCCCACTACCCGTGGAACAAAAAAAAAAAATGAATATATATTTAAATCCCTGGGACAAGAAGTGCCTGCATTTTCCACCCCTTTGACGGTTGATCCTAGCGGTTTTTATTTTACACGAGATGGATTGAGTGGAAATTATTTATGTGGTAAAAATACAAGCAACTCGTCAGCACAAACAATTCAAACTTCAGAATCGGGACAAGATATTTTCGATCTCGAAATTCGACCAGCTCTTTCGCAACGTGTTAACGCGTTTAAAGATGCGATATTAAAAAACAGCTGGACCGAAACATATGAATATAATAGCTTTGATGACAATGGGATTATTGGACCGCATCCATACTACAATAATCTCTACATTGCAGCTGGTTTTAACCGACATGGAATTCAACAAACACCCGCCGTAGGCCGAGGAATATCCGAGCTTATAATCGATGGGAGGTATAGGACCATTGACTTGGCACGTTTAGGCTTTGACAGATTAGTTGTAAATCAACCATTGTATGAAGTAAGCACTATTTAATATAAAAAATGACAATAAAAATAAATTTTATTGACAAATGTGTCGTTAACAATCAAAACGGTGTTAAAGGCACTTTTCCAAAAATGCATATAAAAGGGAGCCATCAAAAGGTGACAAAAATTTTGTTTCAAAACCGACTAATATAGAAGTTATTACTATTTTAATTTTGAGTTTGGGGTCAAAACATACGAAAGAACCTTGAACTGGCATTTCTTAATGAACTATATAACGGTTGTAAGGAATATAATTATATTCAGCCTTATTGTGAGTTTCACCCGAAAAATATTTCATCTTAAAATTTTTTGTTCCCTCGGAATTTTAAAAGCTATTGTGAGTTTCGCCCGAACGAAATTTCCTTCGCTTACTAAAAATAAGTGAACATTTAGGCTGGCAATAACATTACATTCCGCCCGAAATGAATGTTCACAATAAGGGGAATTTTTTTAACACAAAATTTCGGGCAAAACTCACAATAGGCGAAAAGTGAAATATCAAACTTTCCGGGTGGAATGTTGTTCGGGCGAAACTCACAATAAGGCTGATTCTGTTACAGATGCGAAAAAAAGCACATAACATGACGGAGTTCGACTCAGACCCTTCCAAGAGAATCTAGTGAAGAGTAGGTATACAAACAGGAAGTAATTCAGCCTTAATAAGGTTGTCAAATATCAAAGATTGAATCTAAGAATCAGAAGTGTTTCTTCTTCTAAGGATAGTACTAATCAATTGAATTACATTTTGGTATTATGGTTGTCAATTCGCTACCTGAGTGCAAGAACTAGTTATCTTCATTTTTTGCATTTTAAAGATATTGAAGTTCCTAGATTCATCATTTGTTAAGGTTTTTTTTCTACAGGGGATGCTGAAGGCGACGATATAATTTGGTGGAGCTAATTTGGAACTGAGCTGTGAAAAAGGTAAGTCAAGAAATGAAGCCCGCTAACTTCCAAGGTACGGTGGGTAAGGTCACGCAAAAAACATCTCATCTCTCCCTAGTTATAACGTCCGTCCGCTTTGTTGTTCGAATTATTTTTCAAACAATTCCCTTTGGCATTATATGGTAGGAGAGATTGGGTTACGTAGACAAATTCAAGCCCAGCAACTGCCAACATGTCGGTCTTTTACATTTAACAACAATATTTCTCAATTTTCAACGCAGTATTACTCACAACTATAGCCAGACAATTGTTTGAATTCATTTCATGGTTGTGATGAGACCATTCAGATCTTCATTAATTCTTGCGACTGCATCTTCAACCACTCCGATAGCTCAACTATATTTGAACATCAATTATATACATAATATGAATTTTACAGTTTTTTGCAGATCGCAGGTACATTTTACTGAGCCCTTTTTTATCACGAAACGAATGGCAGGAAAAACGAAACCTAGCGAAACGATTCTTGTGGTGTAAATCGATTATAAGAAACGAAAATGCAATCCTGAAAAAATTGCCATGACGAAATAAAAATTATATTTGTTTAAAGCGCGAAAAACTTCAAACATATTCACCTCGATTAAAGAATTCGATGAATGATCTGCCGAGGGAGTCAGACTTAATTTTGACATTTTTACTAGCCGTTTTTAATTATCAGAATTGATCCATATGGATCATCAAATAACATACATAACAACAACAACACATGAAACTGCACTTTGTCGGGTTCACGTTTCATGATCCGAAAACAGGGGTGGAATCGGCTAATGTGATTTGTGATAATTGACAGTCTGCGTCTGTTTATTGGCACTCAACTCGAGTAAATAAAACATTTTATCGACAAAAAAACCAAATTAATGGATTTATGACAACTTTTATTACTTGTCTCTCAAAGTAACGCCAAGTTTTCAATAATTTTTGGTGATCACTTTACATAGACGCAAAATTTATTTTGATCACATTTGAGTGTCATAAATGTGACAGTCACCAATCACCTTAGCCGATTCCAAACCAGGGGTGGAATCGGCTAAGCTGATAAATGATTGCCACATCAACCATAGTCATATGTGATTGTCATTTAGTTTTCCGTCTGGGTAAGGTGATTCAACTCAATTCAATTCAATTGAATACTTTCCAATATAATTTGTCAAAAACATGGTTGCCATAGTGAATGTTTCAAATGTTTGTAATGAGCAATCGAAAATATATAACGAAAATGACGTCCTTGCGATATAATTCTTATTTTTTCTTCATCTCCCGGAATGAAGTAAACTTTGTTGGTCACAAGAATGTTTATTTTTGTTTGTATGAATGGGAAAAAAAAGGAACTCTGAAAAAGTTTTTCAATTTTTGTAGGCTGGTGGTAACTCTAGTTGTACGGCGGCATATACGTAAAATTTGTTGGAAAATGACAATCACATTTTTGATGTGAAAGCTCTTTAGCTATCAAATGTGATATCATCTTACACAGACTGAATTGTTTGAATGTGACTGTCACTTATCGCAAATCATCTTACACGATTCCACCCCAGGTTTCTACTTCTCGCCACTGTGAGGCTGTTTAATTTTCGCATGATGATCCATATGGATCAAGGGGCATAATCAGCCTTAATGTGGGTTTCACTCGAACAACATTCCACCCGGAAAATTTGACATTTCACTTTTCGCCTATTGTGAGTTTCACAAGAAAAATTTGTTCGAAAAATGCCCCTTACTGTGAAGGCCTAAATTTTCGTAGGGGAACAAAATTTCGTTCAGATCACAATAGCTTTTTTTTTAAATTCCGGGCGAATAAAAAATTTTAAGGTCAAATAATTTTCGGGTGAAACTCTCAATAAGGCTGAATAAAAAACGGTTACTATAAGCATATGTCAAAATCGATTCCTTCCGCAGCGCATTCATCGAATTATGTAATTGGGTTGATTAACAAATGTGAAGTATATTTGCCCAAAACGACAGCCAAACGACAACTGAATACGCAGTATTACAAATTATAATCGTTTTTCATAATAAGCCCTACGCGCAAAAAAGGTGGACTTAAGATTGACCCTTCTGAAACACCAGCATCCGTTGGAATGAAATCAAATTGTCATTATTTGCAAGAACTGCCTTTACTACCAGGGGGTTTACATTAGGTGTGTTTTATTCATTGCTGCATAGCCAGCGCAGCACAAGTCTGAATAAAACGAAAGCTCACTCTATACGTTCATTTCAATAATTGAAAGCTCTATCGCCAGCACAGCCATCTTTATTTTTACTGACTTCTTTTTCGCCAGCAATCAAATTGTTTTTGTTTGCCAAGGGAAATTTTGCTGCGCTGGCTATGCAGCAATGAATAAAACACACCTATTGTTTCATATTAGCTGTGTTTATTCATTGCTGCATAGCCAGCGCAGCAAAATTTCCCTTGGCAAACAAAAACAATTTGAAAAAGAAGTCAGAAGGCGATAGAGCTTTCAATTATTGAAATGAACGTATAGAGTGAGTGATCGTTTTATTCAGACTTGCGCTGCGCTGGCTATGCAGCAATGAATAAAACACACCTATTGTTAGTAAGTAAGCCCTTCGCTTGAATAGTTCGAATAATAAAAAACTTTATGTAATTTGAGAAACTTTTAAAATTCAACCTTTTTCCGAAGGATCGCGCACTTTGATGGCATTTGCATTATTTGGATCGTTGTATGCTTGCGTTAACACATTTATGAAGGTCATTTTATATACAAAAAATCTATATACAGGGTGTCCCGGACCTGGGGCCTATTTCACCAAATACAATTTACAAATACAAATTTGTATTTGTAAACTACATTTACGAATTTGTAAACAGAATTTCTGTGTCATAAATTACATACATATTTGCAACAAGTTTGTAATAAAGATGAAAAAAGTTGCACAAAATATAGTCGTAGTTTACAATAAAAAAAATATGCGTTTCACCAATTATATGCAAGATTTGTAAACTAACATTTATTCTCACAAATTTGTGAGAGTCGTATGTGTAAAATGAAAAAGGCAATACATTTAAATATGCAAAACAAAGTGTAAAGTTGTTAGAAACTTCAAAAAAAGGTTCATAAATATTCTATGATCTATTTATTATTAATTCGGGAGCAAGCAAAAAATGTTTCCTTTTCACATACATATTGGTATTAATTTTCAAAAATATGTATACCCTTTATATACTAAATCCTGCTTTCCAAAATTCTTGATATTAATAAACAAAACACACTTTACTCACACAGTTTACATGGTTTTAAGTTTAAAAAGCAATTTTAATATAGAAAACACAATTTGTAGAAGATATTACACATCATTTAACTTCTGTAAGTTTTTTTCTACAATTCAACAAATTTTGTAAAATTCTTTTATTTGGTGAAACATAAACTTACAAAAATACCCCATTTTTCACAAATTTTTACTTGTAAACTACAAGCAAATATTAGTCTTGGTGAAATGAAAATTAAGATATTCCCACAAATGTCCCTTTGTAAATTACAAATATACTTTTGCAATACAAAAGTTTTGTGAAAAAGAATTAATTGATTTTTCAACAAATTTTGTCAAAATTCGCTTGTAAATACAAATTTGTAAGTTGGTGAAATAGGCCCCTGGTTGTAATTATTTTAGGGTGCGGTTCTTGGGTATTTTCTAAGAAAGAAATCGTTCTACAGTAAAGGTCTATCTCTAATTTTGACATCATTTACCGTGGATTTAAGAAGACGCTTACTTTGGTGTACTCTGACCCATTTTAACAAAAATTGATCCGCTTATTCTAGTGGTAGAAACTTCGTTTAGGACTTAACCATGTTTTCCCTAGTATCATAAAATCCATGGGTTTTTCCACGATCCACAAGAAAAAAATAGTAGCTGGGAGTTACAGGGAAGTGTCTTATTTATGCCAGTGTACAACGCAGAGGCGGCAACAGCTGGTGTATGGGCGAGGTGCCCATTCTACGCTGGTTGTCGCCACCGCAATGCACACCAGCACTTTCGGTCACTCTTGTAAGTCGATTGGTTTCCTAATGCTGATGTACGACGCAGAGGCGGCAACACCTGGTGTACGGGCAGAGTGCCCATTCTCCGCTGTTTGTCGCCACCGCAGTGCACACCAGCACTTTCGGTCACGCTTGTTGGCTTACTAATGCTGATGTACAACGCAGAGGCGGCAACAGCTGGTGCATGGGCGAGGTGCCCATTCTCCGCTGGTTGTCGCCACCGCAATGCACACCAGCACTTTCGGTCACTCTTGTAAGTCAAATTGGTTTACTAATGCTGATGTACTTTTCAAGCCATTTAGAAGCTTTGGCGAAGTATAACAAGCATTTGCTTGGAATAGCAGAGAGTTCATCTAGGTCATTGAAGAAATATCTTCCAAGGAACCTGTTTCTCAGATGGCATAGCGCAGGGCAGTGGCACAGGTAATGAGTAGTGTCCTCATGTATGTCCTCGTCACCACAACCTCTGCATAAATCGTCCATACTGAGTTTCAACTTCTTCTTATGGTATCCCAATTGGTTGTGTCCAGTGGTAACACTCACGAGAAGAGAGAGAGATTTTTTACTCAGTTGGATAATGTTTTCGGTCTTATGTTTATTTAGCTTTGGCCATAGTTTTCTGGTTGTAATACAGGTATCAAGTGAGTTTCATCTCTTGTTTGCTAGATCAAGGATTTTACTCTCGATTACCCGTTTTAAGCTATGCGCAAACCGACACGATGGCGGTGGCGATCGCGATAACTTTTATCGCGCGATAAAGATGCCTTCAAAAATCTGCTCACATCAACGCGATATATTTGTATCCCATATCTTATCCTTTTTTTTATATTTTTATAATCTTTGTTTGACAGATCATATAAAATGGAATTCTCCCGAATTTTTTCTATTAATTTTTCAGTATTTGAAGTCATCTTCAAATTTTCTTTTTTAAACTGTCATTTTTCTTCAGGCGATATATCGATCAAATGTTGCTTGCTGCGTTCAAGAAACGTCGCGTTCTGAACGCAGCAGTGGAAACTGAACGCAATCCACATATCGCGTCCATGTGTGCCCCTCCATTGATTTACGTTTTACTAGGAGTTCTAGTGTTTCACTGCACGATTCAGTCCAATGTCCATTGGGTTCTTTAAGGGATCCCAGGACAATCGTTCCCTTAGCAAGTATTTTTCTGAGTCTTACTGATTCGTTTGTACTTTCAACTTGACTACAGAATTTTCTCCACGAGCTGCGTTTGGCTCTTTTTGTTTCAATCTTAAACTTATTTTGACTAGATTCGTAAATTTCCCAGTCAGTGTCTGTTCTTGTGCGCTTGGCAACATTGAAAAGTCTCCTGCATAGATCAAATATATAAAGATACCAATCCTTCGTACGTTGCATCCCCCAAAACCCATTTGTTTACATTGTTGTATTTGTAATTTCATTTTGTGTCGATGAATAGATGTGAATTGCAACAACAATATAATGCGGTGAGTTTATATGTTTTGACAGTTCTAATTTTTTTTTTATTTATATGCTGTGGAGAATATTTTATTTTGGTTACTGTGCCTCGTTTACGTCGTTTTTTTCGGGACAAAATGTAGTTTTTAGTAAAACAATTAATAAATATATATAATATTTTGGTTTACCTTCAGGATCTCTCAACCTTAGCCTCATCGGGTAATGTTTCTGTTTGTGAAAGGAGTGGCCGTCTTTGCACAGTGCCGCAAGTCGAAGGCAAATGAAACTCCAATGCTTTGGAATACTATCCAGAAATAAATATAAACTGCGAGATATTTAGTGCATCTGCTGCAAAACCAGTTGATTTATATCGATTGGTAATGAAGGAAAGGATCCAGTTCAGCTGCCTCAAGTTTGATTATATGGTCTGCTGCGGAATACACTTGCCGAACATTAAGTATTCGTAGACTAGAGATTGGAGCAGAAGTTGCATTTGATATATTGTTTGGCCTCCGAATTGTTTTAAAATCGCAGTTGCCGGCTCAGATGACGTTATTCGCATCTTCACAGACGAACCGGCTGCAGTTCCTATTCTTAAAAATCCTATCCAAAAAAGAATCACTACAATGGCTTGAAGACCATACAGTGCAGCTGAACCAGCAGTTTGTTGCCAGAAGGGACTCTGCTTGTGGACTATGGACAGCAGTATGCATATAAACCGATCTCTTTCACAAGTTTTCTTCAAGCACGCAAAACCAACAAGAACGATAGGACCAGCAACAAGTGCAAAAGGACCAACAAATTCTTCCACAGAATGGTCCACAAATACGGCCAGATAGTTCTATTACCGGCAATGAAAACATAAGTTGGCAGTGAAAGTAAAACTACAAGTACGCATCAGTTGGCTCTACTGCAGACAAGTTGTTCAGCAAGAAACAAGTAAGTGTTAAAATTGTATAGAAAGATGTATTAACAAAACTGAATTATTAACTTTATTTATTTCAGAATGGTTGTGATGAGCGGTACGCCAATAACAATACAAAATGGGCAGACATTGGTCCAGGCTGCCCAACAACAGGCTGCGCAACAGCAAGTCGATAAACAAAAGCAATTATAGATGCATCAAATCAAACAGCTTCAGCAGTTGATTATGCAACAGAAATATAATCAGCAATTAATTAAAAAACAAATCGCCCAACAAATTCAACTTCTGAAGCAGAAAAGAAATAAGCTATGGAAGAGTCTATTCTGTGTTCTAGCAGATATGATCGAAAGCGAAACTTGCGGCAAGGCTGGCCACAAGTTCAAGAAAAAGAAAAGTTTCTATTCACCTTCTATTGTTTAATACAAATTTACAGCCCGGTTCTGCCGTTATGAGGGCTCACAAGCCACAATTCTTGTGAGGTTGATTTTTTGTGAGGTTTCTTCTGATTCGATAACATTTTCTGTATTCTGGCACAAACCTCACAAGAAACCTCACAAAAAAATCACCACAGCATGGTGAATTTTTTGACAGCTGCTGTAAACTTACCAAAAATATCCAAGGTGCCTGTAATAAATGTTGGAAAAATTTAAAGCACAACTTGTCTCCAGTCTCTGGGAACCCAATGGAAATGGAAGGTAAGCAATAGATTTTACCCACGAAAAAGTATCTATTAAAAACAAAACAAAATATACTTTTGTTTCAGCAGCGAGTGACATTAATGGTGGCAAAAGAACAACGAAGGAGCAGCTGGAATATTTTGTCCAATACATGGGCATTCATCCAGAGCTTATGGCGAACAAAAATGACCCGACGAATCCGCAAAGAATAAAAAGCTTGTAGTCACAATTGGCTGAGGCTTTGAATTCTATAAATGGCCCAACGAGAAGCGCTACAAAATGGAAAGAAGCATGCATTCAAGACTACATACGCATATAAATAATGAAATTTTTTTCAGACATTATTACATTGGAAGCATCAATTAAGATCCAGAGCACGTAAAATCAAAGTGCATAATGCACAGACCGGTGGTGGTCCTCCTTCGAAAATTAAATTAAAAGAATTTGAAGAAAGAGCCCTTGAAACATTTGGGACTATTGCTGTTGACGGACATATAAGTGTACCCACATTGGGTCTGAACAATGTTTCAGCATTGCCAAGCCAGGTAAGTTTTCGTAATTTGTTGCACTCAACTTTTAAATTAATAGCTTAGTTCGTTTACTTCCCAAAACTTTGAATTTCCGCCCGACTTTATGGTAATTGCACTGAAATGAACTAAAGTTGTGTTAAAATTCGTAGTTTTGGGAAGTAAACAAACAGAATAAATAATTTAATATATGTACATATTTCAGGATACGAAAGAAGATAATTTCTTCGAAGACGAGGAATATTTAGACTCTTCATTCCTCTCATTAAGTGCGCACGAGCCAAGCCAGTTGCCTTTGCCTGCCGTAAAAGAAACGGACACTATTTTATTTGCAGAACAATCACCACCAGACATAACTTCACAGCCAATCGATTTGACAGAAGAATTTGAGCCACCTAGACCTGGCACACTTCCAAGGTCTTTAATAGGAGCATCAAATTCAAAGAGGAGTGGCAAAAATAATGGTTCTACAAATACTACTCTGAGACAAATTTTCCAAATGATGAAGGAAAGAGAAGTAAGAGAATCAAAAATACAGGAAGAAAATTTAAAGGTTCAAAGGTCTATGGCTGATGTCTTAAAAAGCCTATCAGATTCAATCGCGCTTTTAGCAAACAATTTAAAATGAGTAAAGCCTCAACTACATAAGCCAAAAAAGTGAAAAAGTGCAAAAGTGAAAATTTTTAAATTGATTTTGTGATAGTTTTTCTGACTAGAAAACTTATGAAAATGATGCAGAAAGCTTAAATTTTGGTTTAAAAACAAATTTGTGTATTCTTTTTCACAAAACAACGGCGCTAGCGGTAAAAAAAATATTTGTACTTTTGTACTTCAGTACTTTTTGGCTTATGTAGTTAAGCCTTAATACTTCATCATTTGGTACTTTTTATGTGATTATATAGGTGCACAAATATTTTATTCTGAAACATTGATTTTAACTTTTTAGTTTAATTTTGCAAACTGAACTGTTCCTTTAATTTAATTTTTCGATAATAAATGAATTGTTTTTTTTTTTTAAAAATTGGTATGATATATTTTATTTCACTTGGGTATAAAAATGGATAGTAAAATTTACTTTGTTTTGATTTTTTTGTTTTATTGTTAAATTACGTATTAACTATTAACGAATTACTGATTCTTTATAAAAGCATAAGAAAAGTTTTCTTGCTGACAAAATATTTTGTTTTCCTGTAAAAAAATGTGTTTTAAAAAATATCAAAGTTTATGTTTTGAAGGAAACTTTTCCGATAGGTACACTAATCTCGGACCAGCAACAAGTTTATGTATGCTTGTCGAACTCTTCTACCTTCCCTTAAGAATTCAGTTGTATCTACATGTCCAGGAATGTCCGTGTCCATATCATTTAGAACCATATTTCTTTCATCAAAAAATATTCTATTTTCTTGTAAAATATTGTGGAAAATAGCACATGTATAAGTAATAAAGGCTACTTTTTCATGTGAATAATGAAGCTTTCTATCAACTAATAAAAATCGGAACCGAGATTTCAGGACTCCGAAGGCTCGTTCGATCACATTTCGAGCCTTGATATGTAGCTCATTATATTTTTTTTCCTTGTTGGTTGTTGGTTCGCTTACGGGAGTTAAGAGCCATGGTTCTAAAGGGTAGCCAGAATCACCCAACAGCCATTTAGAATTTGACGAGCTGTAGTTTTGCATTAGATGCATTCGTATATCTGATGTTGTCCATATACCAGAATCATGGCATGATCCAGGGAACTTTGCGTTCAAATGCATAAACCGTAGTTCGTGGTCACAAATCTAAGATGGAAAAACATATTCAAAAATACAGTATTGGCAATTTTACTTACAGCTTCAACGTTAACGCTGTAATATCCTTTGCGGTTCATATAAAGCTGTGCAGGGGTTTTTTTATCAGCTGTGCTTGGAGTCACAAGCGAAATATGGCTGCAATCAATTGCTCCAATCGATCCTTTTATGTTGAACTTATTAAAGAATCTGGGGAATGTGACTTCTGAAAATTTTCTTCGCAAACATGTCAGTTTTTAAATTACCCAATTTTTTTGCTTGTACATTCCTCATTTGTCAATGGAAATCGAACCAATTCTCCTTTAACTTGAACTATACGTTTGCAAATATATGAAACATTCTTAGATATTGTTGCTTGACTTAAGGGAATCGTATAATTATTTCCTACACACTTTTGGTATGAACCATGTGCAAGGAAATAAAGCAATGAAAGAAACTTTAAACATATTTTATAGAAATGCGCAGCAGTAAAATCAACGTAAACACCTACTCGAATAACAAAGGGCAAAGAAGATGATTGTCTATCATGCGGCTGTAAGTCCTGAATAATATCCCAACACAAACTTTTCGGAAAGCGAAAAAACTTTATGAACACAGTGTCTTGGAGTGCGAATGGATCATTTTGGTCTCTCAATTTTTTCAAAAGCCGCCTTCGCTGTAATCTAACCATATGTTTGGGTATACATTATTGATGGAAATTTTTGTTGGATAATTATAAGATATTACTTTTCGTTTTGAGATGAAAGCTCAGCAACAAAATAAGCTAAAATATGTAGTTCCATTTTTTTAAATGCAGAAAAACATTAAAATGCAAATTTTTAAGTCACTTCAATTTTAATCATATTAAAATTTTATGCTTTTATTTATTTTAAAATATTTTGGTACATTCACTTATTTTTGTTTAACAAAAGTTATGCACAGAACTTGGAAAACTGTCACTTCATTTTTTTTTTATTAATATCTATACGTCATATACGAGTTGTGGCCTGCTCAATAGCAGATCACAATTTCGATAATTTTTGTGAGGCCTCACAAGTTGTGAGGGTATACCAGATACTAAAACCTCACAAAATCGAGTTCACCTCACCTTGTGAGGGTCTTGTGACTTGTGAGGCATCAGTGAGGTTTGCCAGAATCGGGCTATTACATTTACAGGGCTATTCTGGCGTTGTGAGGTCTCACAAGTCACAAGCCCTTGTGAGGTTGATTCCTTGTGAGGTTGTTGTGATTCGATAACATTTTCCGTATTCTGCGATAACCCTCACAAGAAACCTCACAAAAAAACTTACCACAGCAAGGTGAATTTTTTATTGTGCTTGCTAAGGTCTGAATTTTTGTTGAACGCACCCACTGAACTCATCGACAACGAAGATGATTGTGATGCCACATACATACATATGTAAATATCATATATGTACACCACTTGCTGTTCTATGTCGATCGTACTCGACGAGAATTGTTTTGTGAACAATAATTTTCTTTTATGGAGAAATAAATTTTGTTCGATTCACGACAGAGGATACATTTTTTTCACCAGTTAACCTATTCATTTGGTTACAAAATGTTTTTTCAGACAAGAAAAAACAAAAGTGTCTTAAAATTGTATTTCAAATATCAAATTTGTGAGTTGTGACCTGCTCTGAAGAAGATCACAATTTCGATAGTTTTTGTGAGGCTCACAGTTGTGAGGGTGCTGCCAGAATACGAAAACCTCACAAAATCGAGTTCACCTTACCTTGTGAGGTTGTTGTGACTTGTGAGGTATCAGTGAGGATAGGGCTGTTAGTTTCGTTTGTGGCGAAAAAGTATCATTATGTAATATTATGGTAATTTCGTAGTTTTTGTAAGACAATGCAAATTTAAGAAATTTAGGTAGATAATAACTGAATTATGTATGTCGTTCAATATTATTATATAGATTTAAAATTATAATTATACTTAAGAACTTTAATAAAAAGACATGAAGCCACGGCTTAATATAATTAAAATGTGTATTCATTGATTACGTTTTTACGAATGTTGTTTGGCGAGTGCTTTTTTTATTTCTGTTTTTGAGTAAAAGATTTTGTTGCTTATTTAAACGGCATTAAATACTGATTCCAAAAAGGTATCATTCATCTCTGTACGATGTACCGTTGGCCAGATACACTTCAAAACCTTTTTCATTTTTCTTAATTTTTTCCCATTATGAAGAAAATTGTAAAACATTTTGGAGTGTATCTGACCAACGGTAAGCCGTACAGCAGTGGTTGATACCTTTTTGAAATCAGCAATTGATGCATTTAAAAACGAGTATCAAAATTTGTTGAAAAAGAATCACCATTAAAAAAAAAATTAACTTCTGGATCTCGCATATTGGAACCTATATGCGTATTTAGTGCTTTTTCTCATTACAACTTTTGAGTAAAAGATTTTAATGATACTTATAACAGCATTAAGTGCTCTTGCTTCCTCTTGCTCAAATTGAAATCAATTTTTAATTCTACTAAAAACAAAAAAAAAATCCATCTGAAAGAAATTTGGCCGTAGTTAAGTTTTCAAAAACATGGCCGAATTACTTTTAGATAGAATTTTTTTTTAATTTTTGATTGAATTGAAAATAAATTATATATAACGTAAAAGGACCTTAATAAAAACTCAGAACCGTTTCAATCTTTCCAATGAAGCAAGTAGTAGAATTTCGTATGGTTTTCTATTGAAATTCTTGTAAGAGCTACATATAAAATGTTGTTATTTCAAAACTACTTGCTTCATTGGGATGATTGAAACGGTTTTGAGTTCTTACTTAGGTCCTCTTACGTTATATAAAATTCATTTTTAATTCTATCAAAAATTAAAAAAAAATTTCTTCCTAAAAGTAATTCCGCCGTTGTTCAGTTTTCAAAAATCATGGCAGAATTACTTTTAGATAGAAATTTTTTTTAATTTTTGATAGAATTAAAAATGAATTCTATATAACGTAAGAGGACCTTAATAAGAACTCAAAACCGTTTTAATCATTCCAATGAAGCAAGTAGTTTTGTAGTTATAGCATTTTTGATGTAACCGTCAAACAAATTTCGTATGATTTTCTATTGAAATTCTTATAAGAGCTACATAAAAAATGCTGTTATTTCAAAACTATTTGCTTCATTGGAATGATTAAAATGGTTTTGAGTTCTTATTAAGGTCCTCTTACGTTATATAAAATTCATTTTTAATTCTATCAAAAATTTAAAAAAATTTCTATCTAAAAGTAATTCTGCCATGATTTTTGAAAATTGAACAACGGCGGAATTACTTTTAGGAAGAAATTTTTTTTAATTTTTGATTGAATTGAAAATGAATTATAAGTAAGAACTCAAAACCGTTTCAATCATCCCAATGAAGCAAGTAGTTTTGAAACAACAGCATTTTATATGTAGCTCTTACAAGAATTTCAATAGAAAATCATACGAAATTCTTCCGACGGTTACATAAAAAATGCTGTAACTACAAAGCTACTGACTGTATTGGGAAAGCTAAAACGCAACTGTTCTATATTATTAACTCACACTAACTATAGCATAACATAAAGTGATGATGTGTCATTTATTTATTGTAAGAATGATTGAATGTGTATATATATTTTTTATTATTAAATTAACAATTGCAAATTATGTAAAAAACAAATATTTATAATGATTTCTTACTTCACTTTATTATTTTTTTCTTTATAACTTTTTTATTTGAAGATAATGTTTTTTTTTATATTATTAGATTTAAGAGAAACACATTTTTATATCACTTCTTTTGGTTTCCTTCTTATCTTGGTTATGAGTTCTTTTGGGCCTTTCGAAACGTTCTGTTTCAATGGGCTTAAAACGATCATCTCGAATTAGAACTGGTTCCTTTGAAGCTATTTCTTTTTGATGTTAAATTCATTTTCTACGGAGGGTGTCTACTGTTGCTACATTAAATTCTTTAGACGATTCAAATGCCTGAAATCAAGATAAATTGGGACTTTATTTAATTTTTTTTTTTTGCTAATTGAACTCACTTTATCAGATATAGGAAATATGCTTGATTCTTTCATGAAATCCTTCATAGTTGCTGATTTTTTGGAATGCACTTTTCAATGACACTCAAACTTTCATCAAAATCCGTTCAACATGCGATCTGCTTCATCAACGACTAGAAATTTAAGTGAGTCAAAAGAGAAGGTATTGCACCCAGTCAAATGATCAGCCAGTCGTCCTGGCATAGTAACTACAATAGTACAATATGAGGACGCGCCTTTAGTTTTTGACTTTCGATCATTAGGTCAGTACCTTCAGCAACCACACAAACACCAACACGAAGAGGTTGTCCTGCTACTTGGAATTATTCTGAAATCTCTTTGAATCATTTATTTACACTTTTATCTTTTCACAAGATGCTCATCGACATTTTTACCTGGTATGCAAGTTCATGTGTTGGTGTAAAAATCAACGCGAAATGATTTACAGGTTATTCACTTAGTTTTTTTAGAATCGGCAAAGCAATTACGGACATTTTAATTCCAAAAATAACACAAAATTACAAAAAAAAAACAAATAAATTCTGCTGGTGGAAATTTGTAAACAGAATTTGATTTGACGTTTAAGTGCACTACTTTTGTTAATTCACCTCAGAAATTTTTGTTGGGATGTGTTTAAAAATTCTTTTTTGAGGGTGCAGACACACTGTATTGATCAAACAATTTTATTTATGTTGATTTCGTTTGGCAAATCCAGATTTCGATTTAAAATTTGTTTTTTTTTCGATTGATTTATTTTGTCATGGTATCAGTGTATATTGATTCGTGTATGTGGAATTGGTGGCTGCAAGTTGTACTTTGGGGTTTAGTACTGTAAGGCCAAAATTGTCAAATTAGTGTTCTGACAGATCTGGACCCATGTTCTGTAACTCGGCGATAACTTTTCCAGGCGATAAACGGCGAAAAATGGAACAAAACCCATAGGATTCCTATGAGTTTTGTTCCCCCATGGATTCCAAAAAAACACGGCTATTATTTGCTTAAATTTTCATAGTTTATTCGACTTCGGCTTTGTTCCGTTTCTCGCCGCGATCCACTTTCATATTATTCACTCGTTTAATCCAAATTTTAATCCAATTTTGTTTTTTTTTTTTTTTTTTGATCTGTAAAGCCTCAGCTACATAAGCCAAAAAAGTGAAAAAGTGCAAAAATGAAAATTTTTAAATTGATTTTGTGATAGTTTTTCTGACTAGAAAACTAAAAACAAATGATGCAGAAAGCTTAAATTTTGGTTTAAAAAACAATTTGTATACACTTTTTTACGAATCAACTGCGCTAGAACCAAACAAAATATTTTTACTTTTGAACTTTTGCAAAAAATGGCCAATGTAGTTGAGGCTTAACTCGGCGATAACTTTTCACGGCGATAAATGACGAAAAATGGAACAAAAACGGAACAAAACTCATAGGATTTTGTTCCATTTTCTTGCAGTTTCTCGCCCCGAAAATTATCGCCAAGTTACAGACATGGGTCCTGGATTTAAAATTGAACCTGGATTAAAAGACTGAATAATAAGACAGTAAAAGTATTTTAAAGATAAAAAAAGGCCGTCGTTAAAGTAGTAGTACGAAAAAGTAAAGGAATATTGTGATTGATTTATTTTACCGTCATATTATTCAGTCATGGGTTTAAATGAACTCTTAACCCAAAAAGCACACAAAACAACAACAAAATTGGGTTAATTGAGTGAAATATACATCCGGGTTTAAATTTTAACCTGGGTTTAACGGCTTAATAATATGGCAGTTAAAAATCAAACATACACTCAACTTCATTAAAAACATTTTTGCAAGCCTATTAGAAAGAGAAGTTAAAATTCAAGACTTTTTATGCACTTGAAAGGCGAATAGCATTGGTTTTGAAAAGCCTTAAAAAGGAAAAAACAACATTTTCGATTGCATATTTATTTTTATTATGTATTTTCATTAATCATTACTCTTTCGATCTAATACAATAATTACCCGAAAATTCCACTGCAAATTTAATAATATAAGGTGAAGTCTAGACTTTATGATTCGTTTCACTAGATGATATGCTTTTTGAACATAGCCAAAATGGCCGCCGTTTTAGTGGTAGAATACATAAAGTTCCGCCATTTTAGTGGTAGAATGCATAAAGTTGCACTAGTATGTGTGTTTTAACTATACTATTGCAATTTGATCCATTCTACCACGGTCAGCTGTTTTTTCAGCTTGTAGGCAAGCCAGTTTGACAGCCGAGGATTGGTATCTTTATATTTTTGATCTATGGTCTCCTGGTTTCTTTCCTAATACTACCAAGTTCATTTGTCCACCAGGGTGGTTTCTTTTTACCTAGTCCATAAGGTTTTTTGGATATCATTTCTCTAAGGCCTTACCGAGAATTTCAGTGAAACTATCATGTGCTATATCTATGATCTCGGGTTCTAGCATCACGTTAGTGTTCAGCATTTGTATTTCAGTCTCTATTTCCCTATTAAAAATATCCCAGTTTGTTCTTCTGATATTTCTAAAAGGTTTACGAGGATCTAGGGTGTCGGGTATTAGGAATTCTATGAGCTTATGGTCAGAGAATGATTCATCCTTTAATACCCTCTGTTTGGAATGTAAACAAATAACAATGCGGTATATTCAAGATATACTGTGCTGACCAATGCAGTGTATTCACGATATACTGTGCAATGAACCCAATGCAGCGTATTCAAGCTGACATGCATTATTGGGTTGACTCGAACTATGAGTAGTCAGCATATAATAATAATTTAATTAAGTAGGTTAAGAAATTTGAAGAATAAAATGTAACGTAATTAAGCAATAATAAATAACTAATAATAAGAAATTAAATGTAGGTTAAGAAATTAAATATATGCAAGTAATAATAAGTACTAATAAGTATTTTAAGAAATTAAATGTAAAGTATAAATAGAGTAAGAAGTTACCAATAAAGTGTCAGTCTAATATTACAAAGGGTGGTCTTAACTTATTATTATTGCATTTTTCAGCTCAGAATTATCCCACGGATTTTTCTGCAAACTAACCAACGATAAATACGATAAATATCTTAAGGATTTTTATCTGGGTTAAAACACCCTCCATTGGTCTATGAGAACAGTATCCGAGTTGCTCAAAAGAGTTACATCGAGTACTACAGGAGTCTCTTCGCCTTGCGTTGCATTGCAGGATTTGCCTTGCATTGCAATTGGTTGGATTCTCCAAGACTGTCGTGTCCGTCCTGTCACTGTTGAGTGTCGAGTTTCCAATAAAGCCGCCAGGCTGGGAGGAGCAGGACGCATTCAGGTTGCATGATGGGCTGTGGCCCAAGATGTTTCCGGTGAGCATCTCGCTTCCCCCAACCTCACCAGGGGCTACCTTCACACCATCCAGACCCGTAGGAGCAGGTGGCTCCATGCAACGTCTGTTTGTTGCTTCGGGCAGTTTAGTGGTGTGCAGCTCTACTGGGTCCATTTGTCCAAGTTGCTTTTGTTGTGAAGAGGTAGAGGCACCTAGGTTGCATACGGGGCTATGGCCCTGGATGTTCCAGGAGCCTCTTCCGATGTACGGGTAGGTGACCCATTCTTCGTTGAAAGCTCCCTCTGCAGAAACGCATGAGCGTTGAGCAGTCGTTTACGTTCTCCGTCCGTTAGTTCGTTCCAAACCCTCTTGCCAAGCCTTTTGATTGTCTTCTTACAGTTGGAGATTTTACTCCGTCTGGAAGAGGTAGACAATCCGGAAAGGTTAGAGCTGGCAACGGAACAGCAGTCAATGATATCATCACTGTCAACCGTCCCGATGCTGGCCCCATCCTCAACTCCAAGATTGGCAAAGGGGTTTAGGAGTAGGTCCTATTCTTCGTCTGTCATTTTCACGTCTTTGTTGTTGTCTTGTTCGTTGATTGTCACTGGCGACTTAGGTTCTTGCAAAGCCAAGCCTTCGCCGGCAGCCGTGACTTCTGCCGACACTTTAGCGTATATCTCCGCTAGATTTTTGTTCGTGTTCGTTGTGTCTGTCATAGTTTTTCATAGGTTTGGGTTTCTTAGTTAGTCGAAATCTACAATTGACCAGCTGAGGATTTAGGGATGTAAATCTACAGCTGGTCAGCTGTGGATTTGAACGGAAGCCTCCTCACCACTACAAGGTGAACCCAGTGAGGAGGAAGTAAAAGGTTATATTTATTAGTTATTACGCATTTTCTCGAGAAAATCGACCTCAAAGTCAAAAAATTAGAATGGGCAGGAAAAATGAAACAGGCTAGAAACTGGATATCTTAAGATTGAGACAAGATATCAACTTTATTTAAACGAAATTTTAAAAGCTATTATTTTTTCTAAAAATAAAGTCTTAGCAGAGCAATTTTAGTAAACATGGGTCTGCAGGGTACACCAAATTAAGCATTTTCTTAAACCCACGATAAATGATCTCAAAATTGGAGATAGATCTTTCCTGTAGAACGATTTTTTTCTTGCAATATACCCAAGAACCACACCCTAAAATACTTCCAACCAGGTCCGGGGCACCCTGTATACTAATGAAATAAATCAACCGAGTAGAAGACGACTAAGTACTATTTAATTCTACTGAACAAAAATTGCGTATTGACAAGGTCCTCACTAGTCAAGTGATGACTCCAAGTGAGATCGCCAGCATGAAACCCCAATTTTTGAGGACTAAAAGCCGTTAAAAGCTATTTTTAATCAATAATTTAACAAGTCCAATTAAATTGTGTTAAGTCTTCTACTTGCTGATTTATTTCTGTTTAAAAATGTATCCACATTTTGATTGTATCTTTTCATTCTCAATAGGTTTATTTTAGTGCTTTTGAAAAACAATAATGCCAATAAAAAATTTAAAGAAAATTACACTAAAAACGCGTGATTTTCATCGTTTTTCAGCATTTGAGTGGCACTCAAGACTTGTTGTTATTTATTAAGAATTTGTTGTCAAGGGCTTTCTATTACGATATACCTATGTATTTAAAAAATCCATATAAAAAGCCGCGATCTGCCATTTGCATAATCCCATTCAGGAAGTCAAGACCTTTCGTTTGAGATATATTTCTATTAGCTACCCAAAAGTCAAAAATGCAAAAAAAAAAAAATACATATTAACCAAAGTATAATAACGACAAAAAGAAACAATTTTTGGGACGCTTGTCTGTGGTTTTAGAGTCCCTTTTTTTCTGCTTCCCCTAAAATGTACTTGGGACGCTTGTCTGTGGTTTTAGAGTCCCTTTTTTTCTGCTTCCCCTAAAATGTACTTGGACAAGAGAAAAGGCCAGACTAGGTATTAATAATAATAAGATTTTATTACTTACACGACCTTGTCCTTTAACTTAGACATTCTCTGATCAGCGTTACACAACCCAAACGGAATAACCCTGAATTGACGGAATTGATATAACGGGCGCGCAGGGACTGTGAAAGCAGCCTTCTTCCTTGATTTGCTCTCCAGAGAAATTTGCCAAAAGGCATCTTTAAGGTCGATACTAGATATAAATTTAGTTTCTTGTAGTCTTCTTATTATACCCTCAATATGTGGTAGAGGGTAAGCAAAATTTTTGGTCCGCGCATTCCCTTTTCTTGAATCAAGACAGAGCCTATTTTTCTCACCAAAACAATTGGAGAACTCCAAGCACTGTCACTATCCTCTATCATCCCCATTTCTTCTTCGTTTAGGATGTCATTACACAAAATGACGTTTGAGTGAGCCTAGTGAGTGGTTGTGCTTGATATTTGCTCCAAGAAAATTCTTTATTTAAAGTTGTTAAAAGATTTAATAAATACTTCATTTGTGGCAGTTAACATTAAAACTAAGTTGGCAACCATCTTGCATTATTGTATTCAAGCTTGAGTGCATTAAAATAAAACTATAAATTATTAAAGTAAAAGTTAAAATCAAAGTTCAACACTGAGTTCTTTTCTTCAACCAGAACTGCAATGCGTTTAATTTTGTGAGTAGACCGTATTTAAGTACAGCGATTATATAAATACATACGCAACTTAATACACCGTAAGAGCGATAGCCAAAGTATAGAACTAACCTCTCTGCATAGAAGAAGAAATAGAGGAACGGGCATATCGAGGAAAAAGTGAAGCATTTTTCAAAATAGTGTGAGTTATGCAAACGCAAATGCATTCACACAGGGAAGGCATGCAGTTAGACAGCTAAATCATGAGGCGCCCAAAGGAATTTTTAGCTGTCTTTTTGAGGAATGTGTTTTGAGATTTTAAATCGTCAAAATAGAAAAACAAGCTTAGTAAATTAAATAAACATCTTAAATAAAAGTAAATAAAGTGAATATATGCTATTCTTCATTGAAATAAAAATATAAAACTACATGCGGTGCTCCGTTAAATCCTGTAAAAACATCTATAATAATCATTGCAACTTTTGTTCATTTCACTGGTAAGCTGTGTCTCATATCCCACATAAAGTAAGTAAAATTACTCTGCACTACGGGCGCTTAATGTATTTGATCGCCTTGCCATCACCAACAAAAGCTAATTCGACCCTGGGCGAGAATTTCAATTTTGACAGATAGGCACCTGACATACCACGTTTCAAAGTATATTTGCATTTTCAACAAATTAGGCTTTTTTATAGCAAAATGCTATGAAATATCAATTTTAACGTATTTACATAAAAAAAATCACTTCATATTAATTTATGTGGAATTTGGGACACAATGAGCCAGTGAAATGGAAAGATTTTTAACTCCATATTATAGGTGTTTTTACACAATTTAACACAGCACCGCATGTTGTTTTATATTTTTTATAATAAAGTACTGAAAGCTTTCACTATTCTCACTTTTATTTCAATTTTCTTATTTAGTTTAATTTTCTTTTTTCACTATTTTAACGATTGAAAATCTCGAAAAACTTTCGGCAAAATGACAGATAGGCACCTTTTTTTTTAATTTGGTGCTTCACTCACATACACTGTATATGTGATATATTTCTCTTCCTTATCTTCTTATTGTAATGGCGTTTTTCTTTTTTGGCTCTGAGCAAAGCCCTCAGATTTAATTATGAAACACACTTGAGCACTGAACTGTCATATGCTTAGTAATCTGTCAAATTACATAAAAATTGTATGAAGTTGGCTTCGCTCAGCGTTTTGCTCCATTTGCTCGGTCATTTTATTCTGAGCATACAGATCATGCTCCGAGCTAGCTCCGATGGAAAAAAGAAACACGACATATGTGCTCTGATATGTCTGAGGTAAAAAAGAAACATAGAATTTATTTTTGACAGCTCAGTGATCTGCTCTGAGGTAAAAAAGAAAAACACCATAAGCCTCTCTGCTCCATATGATTTCTAACCTAAAACAACTAACTACTAGAATTCACCAAATATGAGAGTCCAACCACTAGAACTCACCATAACAACCAAAACAACCACACCGAAAGCTTATCCCATCCTATTTCACAACCTTTTAATATCCAGTAAATACAACAACCGAAC
The DNA here is from genome assembly GCA_929447395.1 of Epistrophe grossulariae. Classification (NCBI taxonomy): domain Eukaryota; kingdom Metazoa; phylum Arthropoda; class Insecta; order Diptera; family Syrphidae; genus Epistrophe; species Epistrophe grossulariae. The sequence continues at coordinate 57,990,835 of OV839566.1, read as the reverse complement.
TAATTCACCCCATGAATGAAAATTCAAATTCAAAAAGATCGTTACGAGAGACATCGCCGGAAGTTGAAGTTTTTTCTTTGAAAAAAAAATTGTTCAAGCACTGAAATGGCAAATGCACAATTGATGGATGCAATACTATCTAAAATGGATGCGCTTTTAGACATAAAATTGAAAGATATTGCCACAAAGAATGATATAAGCGGTATTATTGAGCATGTTACGGCACTCGAAGAGGAAAACAAACAACTGAGGGAGGAAGTTGAAAAACTAAAAACAAGCGAAATAATGCTTGAAAGAAAAATAGAAGAAGCGAAAAAGTACTCCAAAAGGCTTAATATTATTTTCAGAGGGTTAAATGCTAAAACTGTCGAAGATGCTAAACACGAGTTTCAACAGGTGTGCAACACAGCCCTTCAAGTACCTGCTGCTACGAACAGTGTCAGGAAAATCGGACCATCCAACCAAAGGTCTTCATCGTATGTTTTTGAGCTATCAAGTGCAAATGATGTAAAATCGGTTTTATCTTCAGCGATGCGTTTGAACAATACTTCGATATCCATTAATTTTAATTTTTAGAATTCCTTGAAGACATTGGCGCTTATATACTTAATGGAAGAGGATTTAGTGATAAAGATGGTGAATACACTTTTGTAAGCAGCAGAGGCTCGTCGGTGATTGACTACTGTTGTCTTTCATACTCAGCTTCACATATGGTTGATGATTTTTGTGTTGGTTGTGAAACCTTCTCTGACCACATGCCATTGATCTGCTCCTTAAAATCCACACTAATGAAAAAAAATAACAGCGACAGGAGCCTTCCTTGGATAAAATGGTCCGAAAACAGATGTCCCGCCTATAAGACTAAACTTGAGTCACTTGTACCGTCCAAAATAATATCGACAGATTCTATTGATGATCGCTGCAATTCAATTAAAAGCTGTATCTATGAAGCAAATGGGGCTCCTACAAGACAGACAATTAAGTTTGAGCCTAAAAAGCCTTGGTTCGATTTATCTTGTTTTTTTGGCTCGAAAAAAAGCTTTTAAACATCTCAAAGCGTTTCGGAAATTTAACCTTGATGTCTGCAGAAAAAACTACCACGATGCCAACAAAAAGTATAGGAGTTTATGTAAAATCAAAGAACCAAAAAAAACCTATTATCAAGATATAGCAAAAAGTCTGCAGTTTATTTCTTCAACGATAGAGTGGTGGAAGATCGCAAAGGAGATACGTGAAGATAATTTTAGTAAACAAATAGTGATTACAGCCAGCGAATTTAAAATACATTTTAATAACTTGCTAACGCAATCAACTGATATAGCTACAATCTCATATGCTTTTCCTGAAAATCAAGTGACTAAGTTGGATTGCCCCATAGTTCTTCACGAGATATATTCTGCAATAACGTCCTCAAAAGATTTTAAAACTCCGAGTTTGGACGGAATACCTTATGAATTTTATAAAAATGCGAGTCCGACTCTGGTTTTGGAAATACACAAGTTGTTTATCGAAATTTTTGAAACTACAATCATACCCTCGTCGTTCAAACAGTCAATTATATACCCGCTATTTAAGAAAGGAGATGCTAATGTGGTATCTAACTATAGAGGACAGTCTTTTATGGACACGCTTTATAAGTTGTTCACCATCGTTCTCTTAAATAGACTGACGTATTGGTTGGAAAGAAACAACATCATAAATGAATTTCAAGCTGCTTATAGAAGTAACTACTCTACTGTGGACCAAGTTTACAATCTTTCGTGCAGAGAGAAAGAACTAATAGAGAGAGTCAAATTTCCTCGTCTCCGTCCCCTCGAAACCTTTTGTTTACATTTTTTATAACGTGTTGAATTCCTATGGGTGTGTACATGTTTTCACCTCGGGCAGTGCAAAACAAAAACAAAGGTGGTAAGTATGCACACCTTCTTGCATACGTATTTGTCCCCACATTTTTTTTTATATGGAGTTAATAATTATACATATGCAAGATGGTGCGCAAGTCGCAACATCGTAGCTTGTAGGCTAAAAGAGAGCCACCGTCGAATTTGACTCTCTCTATTAGTTCCTTCTCTCTGCTTTCGTGTATTATACAGCTCCAACTTAGTCAAAAGAAGAAGCTATATGCATTTTTTATCGACTTAAAGGCTGCTTTTGATTATGTTGATAGAAATTCCTTATTCTACAAACTATCGGCTCTGGGAATCTCTTCGATAATGATCGCAATCATAAAGTCTAGTTATCAAGATACAACCGCTGCTGTTTGAGATGGCACAAGTTTGTCGGATTTCTTCTCCACCAACAAAGGTGTCCGACAGGGTTGTGTACTAAGCTCTCTCCTCTTTGTCCTCTTTCTAAATGATCAGCATGCTGAACTACCAATTGGTCTATTTTTGGATTATCTTCAAATTAACGCCCTCTTATACGCTGATGACATTGTGCTCTTGTCGGATAATCCCTCTAATTTACAGCAACTAATTGATGGTTTCATTACATACTGTATTAAGTGGAACCTTGAAGTCAATCTTGAAAAATCTGAAATAGTGATCTTTTGAAATGGAGGACGCCGAGCTGTTTGTGAAAGATGGTTCTTCAATAACACCGAAATAAAAGTGTCTAATCATTTCAAATATCTGGGCGTAATTTTAAACTACAACATGTCATGGAATGAACATTTGAATAATAGATTAGCATCATCTAAAAACTCTGTCAATGCAACATGGTCCAAGCTATTAAAGGATAAATCTGTCCAACATTCTACAAAATTTAAAATCTATGATGCTGCTTCTAGGGCTATAATGTTGTCAAGTATGGGGATATCGTGAACGCAACCAACTTGAAAAATTGCAACGATTCTTTATAAAAAGATGTTTCATGCTACCTGATAACACGCCGAACTATGCGCTACACATCGAAACTGGTTTACCTAAAGCTTTTCTAACATCTTTAAAACTACACTTTTCGTATATAAGAAGAACCTTATCTCTTCCTAATGGTAGATTACCATGCCTAGAATTTGTACCTTGGCATTATTAGTTGGAGTGTTCGGTTACGGTTCTGGTTCCTTCGTAGGTATGATTTTATGTAGCAATAATAAAGTTCTATATTTTAGCAACGCAGTAAGAGTACAGCCCTTTATTTTCTTGATGTGTTCATTTCTTTTTAGACCAAATATGTATCGTGCGCAGCTATTAGGTATATGCGACATTTATTTTCCTTTTGGATTCATAGTCCATGTTGGCAAATATTTCACTGCTATAAAGAATTATAGGTAATATAAAAGATTGTACTTGTTTAAGCTTGACGTTAGTGGGAAGATAATCGGAATTTGGACTGAGGTCACGGAGGGCACCATAGATCTTGGAGACTGTTTTCGTAATATGCACATCCCAATTTAAATTTTTTATAAAATACACACCGAGATTTTTTATATTGTCAATATACTCTACTTTGGTTTGGTCAAGCCAGAGTGGTGGAAATTCTTCACAAATTCTACTTTTATCTATAATCAAGGCTTTTGTTTTAGTAGGATCTAGATTAAGCTTATTTTGGACTGTCCAAGATAGAATATTGCTTAGTTCTTGATTCATTTTATTAACGGCTATTATTTTTGAGATTTAGGAAACATTATATAAATTTGAATGTCGTCAGCGTATATATGATATTCACAATTAGAAAAGCATTCAACTATATCATTGATGAAGCAGGAAAAAAGGGAGAGGCCCAAGGACATATGAGCTTGAGCTTGTTGGAGGCTGAATAAATTGACTATTAAGTTCTTCAATATTCATTTTTACTGAGTCACATGTCACATGGGACAGATCCCAGCCTGCCGAACATTTTTCCAAAATTTAGAACTTGAGTCAATAGGATTAAATTGTTTTGTGAAATGAGCCTTTTTATTTTTCCTAATTTTATAACTTACGGCATTACGTGCCACTTTGAAATGATCGTAAATTTCGGAGCATTTATATCTCCGCCACCTCGCATAAATTTCGCGAGTTTGAATCAGTCTCCTTACCTCTTGGGTAAACCAAGGAAAATACTTTTTTTTATTTTTTTAGTTTTCATTTTTACGTGCCTATTGAGAAGATAAAGTATATTATTGTTAAAGGTATCCATTTGATTATTAACATCGCTAGATAAGGCGACCAATCGAGTCTAGGGCAATCATTGAACAGAGATTGTAAATTGACTTTTGAGTAATAACAAAATGTTGATATAACTTCTTCTGTTTTGGCCAGAATTGCATTTATCGTCAAACAAATAAGATCGTGATGGGAAAACCCGGATGCAAAAAGTTGCCCATAATGCAAAATTAATTCAAGATTTGATACTAAACAAACATTTTATAAGGATGGTAAGCAATTTGGTTTGAAATGAGTGGGTTGTTTTATATTTACGAAGCTCAAATTGAGCGAATCTATTATTTCTAAAAGATTTTTATTAGCTTTATTCAACAAATTAAGGTTAATATCACCACAATTCACTAAGTCATTATAAAGAGGTGCAAATTCCTCAAGAATATTCCTCATAAGAGTTATATGTGCCACGGCTGGAGCCATGTACAAACAACCAATCAAAAAATTACCACATTCAGTTGCAACTTCAATAAATAAATATTCAATTAATTCGTTAGCAGTAGATTTCTTGACTATATGAAATTTAAGTGAACTATTAGTATATATGGCAACACCCCCACCATGTTTATTGTACCTATCTGCACGACATAATATAAAATTTTTTAATCTGAAGACTATCACACATTCCGAAAGACATAAAATATCAACTTTGCTATCCCTAAATATATTGCGCAAATTATCAATTTTGTTATTAATGCTTTGAGCATTTAAGTGGCAAATGTTAATGCCAGTATGTTGGCTACAAATGATGTCAAGCATTATTTTGGTATCAAATGTGATACCGTTCCCAAAGTCAAAGCCAGCAATTGCATTTGGCAGTATTAGCAACAACAACAGCACCAGCAACACCAACACCTATACCTTTCAGAACAATAATAATTGCTATATTTAAATTAGAAAGATAAAAAAATTTATTCGGTAAAAGCAAAATATAAGAAAAAAAAAGAAAGAAGTAATAAAATAATGATAAAAAGTGTGTGTGCAATTCACACACGGCAGAAGTGAAACTTCGGGGCCCAACTATTAATTTTTGTTCGGCTTTCCTTTTTTTTAATCTTTTTTCTCATGCGGTTCTCCTTCATCCTTTCACTCGGAGTTTAAGATAATTTGTTTACCCCAAGTACGGTTTCTCTGTGTTTTCAGCAGCTAAAAATTAAAAGAAACCGCTTTTCGTACGTATAGGTTTACAGTTTACTGTTTAGCTGGATACTTAACCAAAATTTAAATAACTTGACCCTGGAAATCTGACCATTATAGCTGAAGTTATAAATTTAGCCAAATTGCCAAGTCAATCACTTGACCAAATCAACTCTTTTTTTATAAATCTGTGTATCAAATTTGTTGCCCAAGCCCATGCTCATATTAACGAAAATGATTTTTTTTTATTCAATTTGAATTTTTTATAAATCAACATCGAAGTGATTTCAATGTTTTTCTAACTCAATAAGTTAACCTAACATTTTGCCTTTATTTTAAGACCTTAATCTTACAGATACGATTAATAGAACAGAAGATATAGATATGTCAACCAAATATACTCCATACCCACATCATAGTAAGTTTCCTTAAAAGGGTCAAGTACACGAGCATGAAATATAAAGGCCTCAACCTTAACGATCCGACCATTAGAACAAAAGTTATCAGCCAACAAAACCTACCATATGGGGGACTTTTATGATAATTATTGTATGCATGAAAAATACCTACCACCTACAGATACAGCAAATTTTTCGGGATTATGATTTTTTGTTGCACACACTCCACCGTCTTTAGAATAGCCATCTCCTTCGCATCAGTATATTGTTAATAGGAAACTTTTTTATATTTTTTTTTTTTTTTATTCCTCTTTGTCATTTCGTCGTTGGGTCCAAAGATATAAGCATTTAAGTGAAAGCAAAACGGGTGTTTTAGAAATTTTGCAAAAATTGGACAAATCTCCACTGAAACACGTCGGTTGGCAATGAACAACAACCCCATTTTTTGGGTTTTTCCGAGATTTTTCAAATAATTTCTTTTTTAACTATTGTGAAGGTCGTGGGGGGTGTACAGTTATGTATGATGTATCAAATTAATTGTCTATTTTCCTAGATGCGATTAAAAAAAACTAATCGTAAGGCTGTAGTAACAAAAGATAGATAAATTTGTTCTAGCTAGCGTTTCAGAATAACGGTAAGCTTTAAGACAACATTTTGTCTCTCAAACTAAGCGTATAATAATGCTCTTTCATTACATATGTAACAAAGATGTGTCATTGCAATATATATGAAGAGAGCCTAACAAGAAGGTGAACAAAAGTTTGAACCTATTCAGATGAGCGGCAGTGTACACATGAAAGATGGTGCCTAAGTCGCAACATCGTAGCTTGTAGGCTAAAAGAGAGCCACCGTCGAATTTGACTCTCTCTATTAGTTCCTTCTCTCTGGTGCTGGAAGCTGACAATCAACAATATGACACAAGTGATTGTAAATTGAAGTAAGGTCTTCATTACGTAGATGTGGTACTCCAAAGAGAATGGCATCGGAAGCTAATTCTCTCCTCTCCATAGCATCGCATCTCTTCGATAGTTCAATTAATTCTTTTTCATGTGTCTTTCGGTTGTCAGCTACACGATCATTTGAGTTTATTTCAACTGCCTGTAAGCGCTTTTGCAGGTCTTCGATAAAATGATCATATTTTTGTAAATGAATAGTCCATTTTAGCTCTAAGCTAGCGATTTGTTTCATGAGATCATTACGAAGATCAGTAAGCTCAGCCGTAAAGCGAGACATAATTTTTTGAGTATGTGTTAGAGTCGTTTTTCCATGTGAGTCGTATGGATTTTGAGTCGTTCCTCTAAGTCAGTAGCAGTAAGTGGAATTTTTGGTCTGCCGATTTGCTTTGGTGTTGTTGAAGCAGGAGAAACAGTTCCATTTCCAGCAGGTTTATGATTACGGGTTTTTCTAAAAAGAGAGGTAGTACTCATGACAACTGAGAATTTTGTGTAGGAGAACAAGATGATGTGTGAACAGATAAAACTTTTTTTTTTTTCTCTTTTTTTTATTTTATTTTTATTTTACTTAGGCGTCAAAAGGTATTTCTTTATTACTAATTATTTTTACCCAAAGTATATGTTTTGAAGGAATTTAATTTTTATGGATTACAGGTTAAGAGATAAAAACAACAACAGAAATTTTGCGCACTTTTAATCAAATATAATACTTTAGCGGGAGACAACCAAAAACACGTCTTATCACTTTGACGGCTCAACATCAAACAAATGTTCCGTTTTTTTCCAAAAAAAGAGAATGCAGTAATAGAGGACATGAACAAGTAAATAAAATTACGCATTGTCATCAAGTCACCGCTCTTCCTCAACATCAACATCCTATTCTTCCATTTCATTCTTCATTTTCTTCTTCATCATCATCGTCTTCATCCGAAAGTTCTAACTCACTCTCTGTTTATTACCAAAATGCTGGTGGTATTAGAACAAAAACAAAAGACGTCTTTCTAGCTGCATCAATACATGAATATGACGTCATTGTTCTCACTGAAACTTGGCTTCATGTGCACATTCAATCAGCTGAACTTTTTGATGATTCGTATTTGTTTACCGTTCAGATCGATATCAAAATTCAATGCAGCGGGGAGGAGTGCTTATTGCAGTTCTTTCAAAATTTTCAAGTCACCGAGTTGAACTTCGAACAAATGATGACAACATTGAACAGCTGTGTGTTATTGTAAGTCTATGTAAGGGTTTAAGTTTGCATGATGAAATTGTTTTTATTGTTAGTTATATACCACCAAAAAGTCCTACATATATTTATGAAATGCATGTAAAAAATATTGAACATTTAATAGAAAATCTTTTAGATAATCAAATACCTTTAATTCTTGGTGATTATAATTTATGTGATGTTCATTGGAATTACTCAGAAGATGAAAAGTGTATGATTCCATATAATGTAAAAAGAGAACATGAAATATTTTTTGTTGATTCGTTGCTGTCACAGAATCTTATTCAAATAAATACTGTTTATAATTCAATGCAAAGATTTCTCGATTTACTTTTTACTTATAATAGTTTAGCTTATGAAGTAAGTGAGGTCATTTTTCCGATAGTGGGAAATACTGTTTTTCACAAAGCAATTTATATTATGTTAAGAGTTTATAAAAATCCTGGATGTAATAAAATTAGTTCATTTGAAAATGAATTCAATTTTGCAAAAGGGAAATTTATTGAATTAAATGATTATTTTTTTTCTTTAAACTGGTCAATAATTCTTTCTGGATCAGATACTCAACTTATCTATGACACATTTTTAAATTGCATATATGATGGTTGCTCAAAATTTGTTCCAAAAATTAATACAAAATCTGATTTTAAATTACCTTGGAACAACCATAGGCTTAGAAATTTGAAAAATGTCAAAAATAAATCTTTCAAAAAATTTAAATCAACGAAATCGGAAATCGACAGATATCGCTACTGTCAGTTACGACGTGAATATGATTTTCTAAATAGATTTTTATATAAACAATATATGATGAACATTCAATCACAAATTGCAAGAAATCCGAAAGCATTTTGGGCTTTCATAAATTCAAAAAAACAAAATTCTTGTGTATTTACTAATATGGAATATAAAAATCAAACTTCTTCTAATTTATCTTCGACATGTGATCTATTTGCATCCTTTTTTGAAACTGTGTACAGAGATCATCCTACTTCAGTTATTCATGAGTCTGATAAGAATCAAATTTCATTTTCAAACACGAATCTGGGACATCTTTATTTGTCTATTGAAGACATAATAGATGGAATTTCAAAACTTAATCCAAGTTCAAACGCTGGGCCAGATGGTATTCCTTCTTTTTTAATTAAAAAATGTTTTTCATTAGCTAAGCCACTACAAATAATGTTCAATTTATCTCTTTCCAACGGAGTTTTTCTGGACGATTGGAAACTGTCATATATAACTCCTGTTTTTAAAGCAGGACAGAAAAATAAAATAGAAAATTATCGTGCTATTTCTAAACTTTCTGCTATACCAAAACTTTTTGAGCTTATTGTCAAACAAAAACTTTATTTTTATGTAAAGGAATTTATATCTCCATGTCAACATGGATTTGTAACTTGTAGGTCTACAACTACAAATTTATCTTTGTTTACTAAATATGTTTCGGATGCCCTTGAATCAGGTTCTCAAGCGGATGTCATCTTTACTGACTTTCAGAAAGCATTTGATAGTATTTGTATATTGCAGCTTTTAAAAAAACTTCAACATTTCGGATTCCACTCAACTCTCTTTGAGTGGATCTCCAGTTACTTGTTCAATAGAAAGCAAATAGTAAAAATTTTAAACTGTACGTCGAAGGTAATAAATGTTTCCTCTGGTGTTCCTCAAGGAAGCCATCTCGGACAACTGTTGTTTTTGGTGTATGTTAATGAATTACCTTCGTTGCTGCAATATACAACTGGATTATTATTTGCAGATGATTTTAAACTGTTTTCTACAGTAAGAAGTACAAATGATTGTCTTAATGTTCAAAGTGATATAAATAAAGTAGTAGAATGGTGCAAACAAAATTTCATATTACTTAATATTAAGAAATGTAACACTTTCTCATTTTATAGGTCAAGAACAGTTATATTGTATGACTATAATATATCAAATATTACTTTGAATAGACTTTCAGAAGTGAAAGATCTTGGGGTAGTTTTTGATGAAAAGTTAAATTTTTCCTTACATATAGATTTTATTGTGGCAAAGGCAAACTCAATGCTAGGTTTCCTAAAGAGAAATTGTTCAGAATTTTCGAATCCACATGCAATTAAGGCAGTATATACTTCACTTGTCCGACCCCATTTAGAATATGCCTCAGTAGTATGGGATCCACTTTACATAGTTTCGAAAAATCGAATTTGAAAAGTTCAAAAATCTTTTACGAGATTTTTGGTTAAACAATTAAAATGGAATTTATCAGAAATGCCAATTTACTCTACCAGATGTGCCTTGATTGGTTTAGCTACTCTGGATAATCGTCGCCTTGTAAATTGTGTTATGTTCGTTTATGATATATTGTCTTACCATATAAAATGCCCCGTTTTGCTAAATCTTTTAAATATCTATGTTCCAGGAAGAAATATACGCTCCAGAAATTTGTTTTATATTCCTTTGCATAGATATAACTACGGTTGTAATGAACCATTCACAAGATGTATGAGATTATATAATGAATTAAATTTTAATATAGATTTAAGCCTTCAAAGATATGTATTTAAACTACAACTAAGTGAAAATGTAAATATAAATGTAAATTGGGTTTATATTAGTTTTAAGCTATCTGTAAGAGGAAACTCGATAGATGAATGAATGAATAAATAAACATCACTTCATCCTCTGGTGAAACACTTTTACGAAAATTTTGTTCTTCAATCTGGTGAGTATTTTCTTTTTCAGTTTCTCTTTTTAATATTTCTATTCTTGCAGGTTCTACTGCTGATTCTCCGGGAGTGGTTTTTTGAAGTCGGCGGTTGACTCCAGGGTGTACTGCCGGCTTTTGGGTTTTCCTGACAAGCAGTGCATCTGAAGGACACACTACCTTGCCCACAACAAAAACTTGTCAAGGTATGAAACAAAGATGGGCAATCGCCCGAAGAATTTAGTTTGTCCTTCGATTCTTCTCTTTTCATTTTTTGTCCCTTATATCTATTTGACTTCATGGTGTCCGCTAAACTGGAAAGTCAGGGAACACAATTTTGGCCAGGGAAAGTCAGGGAATTTTGTCTGTCATTTTTTAAAAATTCGCTGACTCCTTTTCACTTTTTAACATAAGAAACTTTTTCCTGACCGAAAATTTCGTTAAGATGACATCTCTGTTCAAAATTATTTATTTCATACCTTTTGCCATACCTGCAGCCTGTTGAAAACCTCAAAAAAATTTTTAAAGATGAGTTCTTGGAGTCCAAGCTTTCATTTTTTTAAATATTACATCGGAATTTGAACCTTTTTTATCAAAATGCGTGTACAGATGCAACAACAATTTTTAATAAGGAATGCAAAGACTTTGTTTTGAATGGAACAACCCAAAGAGTTAATCATTTTTATTTTAATAATTTGAGCAAGAACCAAAATTATAAGGATTTATGGACAATTAAAAATAGTTTTAATATTATTACATCGTAATGCATCCGTTGAGTAGTTTTTTTTTTATTAACAAGACTCTTTTAGTGGAAAACCTCCTTTAAGAGTCTCTTGTTGCTCAACGGCGAGTTTTAGATAGTGTAAAAGAGACTGGAAAAGTGTCAAATGAAGAAATAACGCAAAGTTTAATTTCTAATATTAAAGCATCACACGACACAGTCGATACATTCGACATTTAGAAGAAAAAAAGAAGCAACATAAAACAGAAGAGAATGCTGTTGACTTTAAAAGAGAACAAGATAAAATAAATTACCAGCTCTCGCTCTTGAAAAAATTGTAATTTTTAATGTGATTATTTAGTTTCTAAAATACAAAAATGTACGACGTTATTATGAAGCTTTTCTTTGTATAGAGAAGGTTCAGTTGTAAAAATATAAACACATTTTGAAGTAGTTTAGGGCTTATATCTTGTTTTCCAAATTCATCCATACTATGTCGTTTTTTAGCTTGATTAAAATCTTTTTCAGGACTCAAATATGTAATTTAAAAAAAAAATACGATATTTACTGTTTTTTGATTTGATACAATTTAATTCTAGGTATTATTGATTCTTTTCGTGTTAAACTCCCTTAACTTGAACAAAAATTTAATTCGAACTTCACATTCATTTTCGGTCTAACTAACATGTGAATTATTCCTTTTTTTTAAATACATATTTCTTCCGCAACAAAGACTGAAAAAAGTGGTTTCTGTATACCTGAATTATTACATTGTGATTTATTTATAAAAAAATAAATATTTGATTTATTTATCCCAGTGTTTTTAAAAGAATTTTATTTAAATTTAAATTACATTACAATGAACTATAGTTACTACATACATATAGGTACGTATAGTCGCTACTTTTGTTATGCTAAAGAAAATTACCTCTTAAGTTTTCCGACTTGAAATGACCTCAAGAACTCATGGTTTTCTTCTGAGGTGGTGATTTCGGGACACCCTGTATAAATACGTACCTACTCATGAAATGATATTTCAAAACAATATTTTTTGGTCAGGGAAATTTATTTTGAAAAATAGTGGACACCATGGACTTTTCTTGATCTCCAAAACCTTTCCTTTCAGGTTTTTTAGATTGAGATGCCGCTACTTCAAATTCTTTTTCTTCTTCTGACACACTTAACTCTATTTATATTCCTCCAATAATCATTACCATCTATTTCGTGTGTAAATCATTTTATCTTCAAATCTCTTAAAGCTAGATGCTTTTCAGCTCTCTTACACTCTTCTCTCAATTGCCGAATATTGCTGATGGGACAACCAAAAACTAACATGCTTACTTTCAAATTTGTTCTTAACATCGAAACTAAATCGCTTTCTGTAGGCCTGACTTGCGTTTGCAAGGTCAGACCTCTAATATCGGCATAGAATTCGTCGAATGTCTCTTTGGATTTCTGTTTTCGACCCATGATTGCCCTTAGGATTTCATGGTCCCATTTGTTATTCTTGAACTGTCGAAGTAGTTCTGGCATGACATGAAAATCATCACTCTGGTTCTCCTCTTAGATATCCTAATTCCATCGCTCAGCAGAGCCCTTGACCACATGGTGGAAATTAGCAAAGAGCTGGTTGTAAGTCAGTCCACTTTTTTTCTTTAAGGTCTCCACTCGACCATCAAATTTAACTCCCCATTTTGAACGTCAATTCTTCGATTGATATCCCTAAATGAAGAGTTTACATATGACGGATGCAATGTCGACTGACTATTTGTCGAGTGGGTTGTGCGTCTGTTGATCCGAGTTGTAGGTAGTGTGTAGGGTCGTACAAGTCGAGTTCTGTAAGTACTTTAGGAATTGGTCCGTTTGTAGTTATATTCGTACGAGTTCTGTCTCGGTCCTGTCTTATCTGTTCTATACGTAATCGTTTTTGTTCTATTCGTAAACGTTTTTGTTCATTTGCTATTCGTATAGGTTCTTGTTCAAATTCTAAATTTCGTTGAGTTAGTCCTTCTTGCTCTATTCGTAAACGTACTCGTTCTAGTTCTTAATTTCGTTGAATTGGTCGTTCCTGCTCTATTCGTAAACGTTCTTGTTCTAAATTTCGTTGAGTCAGTCATTCTTGTTCTTTTTCATAATTATCTCCATGTTGTTCAAGACCTCCTGTGGACTCATCTTGTCTTATTGTCGCGTTTTGTACGTTAGTATTTTGTAAGTTATTTTCGTGTTCTTTCGTTTCAAGTATATCTATACTCAGTTATTTCGTGATATGTCTTGTCTAAATGGCCATTTTCTGTCACTGTCGGTGATATAGTAGGAAGTACAGTCTTTTCAGCTCCTTCCATTTCCTCTTTTACTGTCCCCGTCTGCCATGTGAACCTCCTCTTCTGCGTTCCTTTAGGAACTATTCCCGTTGCCTTTTTCTTTCCCTCTGACATATCTTCAGATCAAATTCCTATCTAATCTATCTTTTGTTCTAAAACAATTCAATAAAAAAAAAGATACCTGCTCAAAAACAATTTCTTAATTAAGTCCAAATCCAATAAGAAATATAAATATTTAACTTTGTTTTAAATAGTCTTTATTTATTTAATAACACTTTCTACTCTTTAACTTTCTTTTAAGTAGTCCTTTATTTATTTAATAACTCTTTCTTTAACTTTCTTGAAAATAGTTCTTATTTATTTAGTAATTCTTAAACAAATAGAATTTTTATATTTAGCTTCTGCTCTGCTTGACTGTCGAGACACGAGTAAATCTTCTCTCAGTGTTTGCATCATCGTGTTCTTTATACTACCCCTTCGCTCTATGGTGGTCCTTTTCTGTCCTTTGGTGTCGTTACAGACTCGACCATCCTGAGTTCTTCGTCGTCCTCGTCGAAATCTAGGTCCAGCTCAATCCAAGGTTTCATTCTGTCTGCTGACCAAATCGCTGAGTACGGCTTCTGGGTTCTTCAAGCAAACGGCATATCCGCCACTTGATATCGGTCGTGAGGTAACACTGCAGTTATACGATAAGGTCCTCGGCATCTGACTTCGAGTTTTCGTGATGTTCCAGTAACCGCAACCCCATCGTTTATAGACATCACTAAATCTCCTACTTTATAACTTTTTGCCTTTCGATGTTTCTGATTATGACGTTGTTTTTGGGATTCCTGCTTTTTCTCTGTGGGTTCGGCTCCTTCCTTACGAATGTGTTCAAGACTGGTCCTAGTTTGGTTCAGATCCACGCATTCAGCTAAAGCATCCTAGTGGATCTCGAGGTATGTACCCCATCAGCAGCTGATGAGCTGTTTTATCGGTGGTTTCGTTATAGGTATTGTTAATTCCCCATTGAACGAGTTTTATTTTTTGGTCCCATTTGGTTTCTTCTTCAACAGAGGCCAGGAGCGCATGTAAGATGGTGCGGTTATATCGCTCAACTTGCCCGTTTGCTCTAGAGGTCTTCGTTGCATTTAACACATGTTGAATTGAATGATTTCTCAAAAACTCTTCGAATAAATGCGAGGTGAAGGCAGTTCCCCGATTCGATATGATTCGGCGAGGCGTACCAAACGTGAAAAATATGTCAGTAAGGAAGTTGAGTACTGGTTTAGTCTGAGTGCTAGGGAGTGCCTTCATGTGAACGTATTTGGTGAATGCATCTACGAGTACGATCAAGTATATGTTTCCTTTTGTTGACTTCAGGAAAGGACCCAGATGATCAATGTGCAATGTGTCGAATGGCACGGTGCCCTTTCCAATCGTAAACAATTCTCCTCGGGGTTGTACTTCCTTTTTATTGTAAGCGCATTCAACACAGGCTTTAAGATATTTTTTTACGAATTGGGTCATTCTGGGGAACCAATACCGATTACCGAGCTCGTAGATGCATGAGTCTTTTTTTCGGAAAAGTGCCCCATCAAGTCATGGCTGTTTCGTAGAACTCTATTCCTCACTCCTTTCGGCACAAAGAGTCTGAGTTCACCATCTACAATAAATTTAAATATCTCAGTAACTAAATATAAAGTTGTTGGTTTTAATAAGTTCTTTATCTCAACAGGCAACAAAAATTGCAACGACTAATATAATTTCTACCAAAACGTAGGTTAGGAACAGTAGCAAAATATATCTTAACCCAATGTAACCTTCGACTCTATTTATCAAAAAAATAAAAACTCTTTACCGCGGTACTTTAAATTAATCACATTCAAGCAGACCAGATAGAATTCAATAATTTCTGTATACTCCATTTACCAGATGCGCGGATACAACTTGTTGTACCACCCCGAGAGTTTATCGCGATTCCTTTTTGCATCGGGCGGCGTAAGTGGACAATTTTCTTTTGTCCCACTCTACAACTTTATTTCATGAGCTTTTAAAGTTACATTACCCCTTCGTGCACCGAAAACATAACAACCATACGTTCATCCATCATAATCATCCTTTCCCTTTCTCTATTTTTAAAACATTTCCGTTTCCTTCATAACCGATTCCTTTCGCGGGAGTTTACATGCGCGGGACTAATACCTTTTCGTAAACCGAAAAAACAATAGCATCTCTCCCATGCACACTAACCCTTTTTATTTATTTTCTTCATTCCGTCTCTTTATATATATGTGGTTACACCAAAGTTGCATTTTCCTGTGTATGTGTTGTCGGAGCGTCATGGTAGCGTCTACAGACTTTCCGTTACCTTTCTTAACGGATTCAATTACTGATTCAAATTATTGAAGAAATCTCAAGGCATCTATTGTTTTGTATACCAAAATCGTAGTGCCAGAGATTCAACTGAATGTATGTATGTACATTACTCAACACTTTATTTATTTCCCCCTTGACTAATAGACTAATAATTTCTTTTTACTGTTATAACTACATATTATTAAATAATACCATTTACTTAACTCCGTAGGCACGTTATTGGTCCTTGATCCCGCTTCTGATTCTTTAACTTTGTTTTAAATAGTCTTTATTTATTTAATAACGCTTTCTACTCTTTAACTTTCTTTTAAGTAGTCTTTAATTTATTTAGAGTCAATTTTCACAGTGAAGTAAGTGTCACTTAAGGCCGAATATGGAAAACTAATTCCCAATTTCACAGTGTGAACTTACCGGAATAAGTGACACTTAAGTCTCCCATGTTGGCCACTTAAGTTCCACTTACTCAGGTAGTAAAACTGCGGCTTAAGTGCCAAAATGGGAAAATTAAGTGCCACTTATTTTGTTAAGTGTGCACTGTGAAACTGGCCCTTAATAACTCTTTCTTTAACTTTCTTGAAAATAGTTCTTATTTATTTAGTAATTCTTAAACAAATAGAATTTTTATATTTAGCTTCTGCTCTGCTTGACTGTCGAGACACGAATGAATCTTCTCTCAGTGTTTGCATCATCGTTTTCTTTATACTACCCCTTCGCTGTATGGTCGTCCTTTTCTGTCCTTTGGTGTCGTTACAAATAATAAAATATTTTTAAGGAATTGTAATATTTAAAAAAAGCAAAAACAAAAATGATTATAATTAAGAGTAAAATAAAAATGAGCTTTTACAAAAAAAAAAATCATATACCAAGATTAATACAAAAAAAAAACCCAAAACTACTGAATTCAATGTAAAAGAGAAGTAGGTACTGTAAAGAAAAATAAATGATAAATGAAGAATAGTAAAAATAAGCTATGGACAGAGAAATAGCACACTCATGAATTTTCTTATAAAAGCACTAGCTGTTAGCCCGCCCGCTTCGCTGGGCGTTATTTAAATTAATACGAAAAAAAAAATTGAATTTTTAACACATTTTGTTGTTCTTTATCACTGATAATTTTGTCTATTGTTTTTTCTTCTTTTTCTAATCTTGAATCAAAAAATAAATTAATTAACATTCTATAAAAGTCTGTACAATCAGTTTTAATCTTCATTGATTTCAATTTTAATGGCCATATAAATATTTTTAAAAACTTCAATCCTTATAACATTTTGTTTGACCTCAGAAAGATGCATCCTCAAATTTTTTTTATTGCTGGCATTGTTTTTTTTATTCATATGAATCCATTATTATTATTATTCTAATTTTATTGTTTTAAAAAAGAAAACAATATTAATATAAAACTGTTATAATGGGTTTTCGTGATTCTATGTTTTCGGGATTTTGGGTTTTCGAGGTTCTGTTTTCGGGATTCTGGATTTTGGGTTTTCCGGATTCAAAATTTCGGGATTGTTTCCGTCTCCCGTTACACGATTATTTCGTATTTGTTTTGTCATCTATCATCTGTCATCTATCTTCTGTCATCTATCGTATCATCTGTCTTCATCTGTCATCTGTCACCGTCACTGTCTTACTGTCACTGTCTCACTGTCACTGTCACTGTCACTGTCTCACTGTCACTGTCACTTTCACTGTCACTGTCACTGTCACTGTCACTGTCACTGTCACTGTCTCACTGTCACTGTCACTTTCACTGTCACTGTCACTGTCACTGTCAATGTCATTTCTTTTCCTCTAAGAAATGAATTTAAAATTTTTTTTCTCAATTTTTTTTGAGAAAAAAACTGAGATTTTTTTTGTCCAACATATCCCACTGTTTTTTTTTCTTATTTTGAGTATGTACAAACCCGCTCGTATTTGAATGCAACATTGTGTCAAAATTTCAAAGCAATCGGTGAAGAACTTTCGGAGATTGGCGGTAAGGAACAAACGTACATTTACATTTTTATTTATATAGATTTGAAAATCTGTTAGAAAACAAAATTTTAGAAAATAAAACTTTACTTTAATACCGTATCTTTATTTATCAAATTAATACTTCGTTGACCGACCACGATCTTCATGGTTAACTATTCACTAATTATTGGCATCTGCTCTGGGGAAGAGAGTACTATGCTTCCTGGACTCCAGTCCAAAGTTCTTCCGAATTTTGTGTGTTTTTTTCCCGATCTTAACTTTTATACATCACCCCACAAGTTTTCTATGGGTTAAGACCGGGACTTTGCGCTGACCAGTGCCTACATTCTGTAACTCTGGAATCGATAAAATTGGTCGAGAAACGGTGAAAAACGGAACAAAATTTTGTTCAAATTTCATCGTTTCTCGACTAGTTTTGTCGATGCGAGTGTTACAGAACGTAGGCACAGCACAGACCATTAGTATTTTCTTTGGTAAACCAATCCCTGACCACCATGGCTTTATGTTTTGGATCATTGTCATGCCTTAAAATACATTCGACTGGCATTGACTCCAACGAGAATGGTTCCATTGTGTTTTTCAATATTTTAAGTTATGAAAATTTATCCATCCTTCCATCTATTCTCACCACTGGTTAAACCCCATACTAAGAAAAAGCACCCCAGACCATCACACTTCCTCCACCTTGCTATACAGTTTTTAAGGTGTATTTGAGTTGTAAGTCTGACCATCGACTTTAATTTTATGAAAAACGGCATAGGAACCTCTTCGGTGTATATTCGTAACTCTTACTCCTTTTTTAAACAGAATAAGCTTCGGGCTCTGTCGATATAATAATATGTAATAATAATTTTTTGTCAAGAAGCAGAAATTAATAAAAGGGCACGTTATTTGATAATGTTTTATATTGTTTAATCAAAATTTTCAGTTAATTTAAGTAAGACAGTTCAGATACATATAAAAATAATATTTTTAATTTTATATGAACCAATAAAAGTTAATGATTTAAATTTTATTTTACATACCTACGCGTTATTAAAAAAATATATTTTAACATCATAATCATACGCCCCAGCCGGTAAAATATTGATTTGGGTACATTTTTTATTCAATTTAAGTTTTTTTAATTTATTCAGAAACTTTTCACACTCGAAATTTACTTAATTGATTATGGAAAACAGTTGTTCTTTGATTCAATCAAATCAAATCAATGCATTTAAAAATCCGTATGATTATTACACAAATTAAACCGCAATGTTCCATGATTTTAAACTGTCTATTGTTCCAAAATAAGGTATTCGTTATAAGATAGACGACAGCAGCAAACTAGACGAAGATTCATAGCAACTCCTGATGTCGTTTTATAAATTTGCCTAAAGAACAGAACAATACCTTTGTTTAGTTATTAAAAAAAAAACGCTATGTCAATAAATTAATTCTAAAAGAAGTACACAAATTCTATTCGTACCTTTTCTAGTTTACGGTGGCGACAAAGACCAGTGCTGATTTTGTATTTTTTATAAAGATGATATTGAATTAGCGGCGTTTGTTTTGAAAAAAAGGAAAAACATAGATACAAAGATCCACGCGCGTTCATCTTTAAATTATTTAACTAACTCTGATACGGAAAACTGAAAATATATATTTTTTTCCCAAAAAAATTTAAATGAAAAACTATCTATGGAAAACTAAGTCTTGTTATGAAAATTAATTAAATAAAATTCAAATTATTTCCAGAACAAATATTAAATGACAGTTTGATCTAGCAGCATATGTATAGTTAAATTCTTTTCTTGGGAAAGAAATATTATAAATATAGGATTAAAACTTCTTTGAAAATACAACCACAGATCATGTAATTCTTGAGTTACTTGTGTAACTTTTGAATTTGACCCGTGGGTGTAACATAAATATACTATCAAATAATTAGCGTAGCTTTTAAAACGATGTTCAGTATCGACGTCTGTCGCGACTGTTTGTTCTTCGGTGTCCATTGGAACGATCTCTCTCACGTCGACGTTCCTTTTCCCTCTCCCGATCTCTTTCACGTTCCCTCTCACGATCTTTTTCTTTTTCGAGTTCTCTCTGCCTAATGCGTTCTTGATGTTCAGCAACGCGTCTTAACCGGAATGCTTCTTTTTCGGCAATCTAATAGAATTTATTTTAAAAGTAAAAATATAAATTAATTACTTACACATACACGGAAGTTGTGAACAAAATTACCTGTTCAGGTGTTAGAGGCAGCCAATATATGCATGGGGTAGTCTTTGTTTTTCTAAACAAATCATCGAGCAGCCGAAGTGGGGGATCGTTGATCTTTTTTTTTATTTTTCTTGCTGTAAAAAATTAATATTGTTTAAAAAATAAAACTAACAAAATCAATAAAAATAAGTTTGGTACCTATAAAAAATCTGTAGCATCTCTTGAACTAAATAATGCCGTTTTCTCTTGAGAAAAAGACTTTATTTTTTATTGCACTAAGGTCCAATGGTCATAAGTTCTTAAAGTCAGACGAGAAATTGTTCCCACCATAAATAAATGAATAAATTGGGTGTCGCCACAACTCATGTAGAACCAGGGCCTACTGACTTAAAACTCTCAACCATTCCTGTATGCGTGTTTTTGGCAGGAATGGAAAGGACCTACAAATTTTTTGCCGAATCCGAACGGCAAAGATGAGAAGCACTTTTTCATGACAAGTGATACTCTTGGAGGATTTGTCAATTCCTCGCAAGAGGCAGTGACCCGTGAAAAACATTTCTCCTTTTTTTTTTAGGTGACATAGCCTGGGAATCGAAGATTGGCGCAACAGTCCTACGCAAGAACCATTACCTAATGGGCTTCCACTATTGTTCCCACCATGGGGTGGGAACTAATAGTGCAAAAAGTAAAATCAAAAATAAAACAAAAAAACCATACTTCAATCTTCAATCTGAGAAACGCCAATTTTTGTGGACTAAAGACCATTGAGAGCTATTTTGAATCCATAATTCTACAAGTCCAATTAAATAGCGCTAAATCTTCTGTTTGGCTGTTTTATTTCAGTAGCATAAAATTGTTATTATAAAAAATATTAACAGCCCTATTAATAATCACCAAATAGATATGAAACAACACTAACACATGTTTTAACTTATAATTCTTAATAATAAACGTGTATTAGCCTTAAATGACATTTGACAATGAGCGGATAACTTATCTCATCAATTTTGGTGTTCAACGAGCAGATAACTTTACCGTTCACAATTCAATTCAAAGCTGACTGATATGACAGTTAGCTTTCAAAAATGAAAGAAGTACTTGAATATGTAGTACAATTGAGGGAAGTGCTGCCTACTTTTCGGTGTTATTCAGTGAACCGATATAATGAAGACAGAATAAGTTTATTAATATTTTATTTTATCAAACGGATAAGTCCACTATGCATGTCTTAGGTAAAACGTGTATTTACGAGCGGATGGTGTATTTTTATTAAAAGGGCTGTAAATGTTTTAGCTATAAATATTTTTCCATTAAAAATATATGTACCTCAAGTGTTAAATGTAACTTCTAAAGAAATAAAACCTGCAATTGAATCGGGCAGCCCACTCTTTAAAAAAAAAATTTGCTTGATAATTTGAATTAAATAATTCAATAATATCAATGATTCGAAAAATAAAGATATTAAACTTACCTTGAACTTCAAAGCATTTAAAGCTCTTTGTGCGTGTATAGGTGTTTTAAATTATTTTTTTTTTATCAAAAACCCATTATTGATTTCGCCCTTCGTAAAGTTTTGTTTAAAACCAAGAAGTATCCTCTCTCTAACGCTTCCCCCATTTTGATTTCCAATTAAATAAAAATGCGAAAGTTGTTGATCTCAAAAAAAAAAAAAAATATTTTTAAATATCCAACGAAACCCCATCCGCCCACTACGCTTTGGAATTAAATTAATCTTTTATTTTAATGAAAAATGGAATCAATTATGTACATATGGGTGATTCTCTGCCAACTGTGATTCTTTGTGTCCAGGGCTTTATTTGTAACTTAATATAAAGTTTTCTTATGAATTTCTGGTTTAAATTGTGGAAATAAATTTGTACTCCAATTTACATTACAGATTGTTTACAAATTTGCTACACTTTCCCCCTGAATTGAAAAAGTATACGCAAAATGTCAGTACCGTGGCATGTCCCATCCTTGTTTTTCCAAATAAATTTACTATTTTCTATTAAAATACATCGTTGAATAAAAATGTTGTTCTCAGAGAAGTTTGAGTACAATAGTTGCTTGATTAAATTTTGACAATATCTAGTCAAAATATTTGAATTAATTAATAATAATTGAATGATGTCCCCAGATTTCATTTTATTTTTGAATTCGAACAACTTCCAGCTGAACCGCCATTTTGTTTTTAGTTTGATGGCATTTGTGTGGTACCGTTTGAAAGAAGAACTATTTATTTATTGTTAACAAAAGTCAATTTATTTTACTAACTTAATTTCGTTGTAAGAGTGAAGTATTTTTATTCTGAAATTGTGTGTCACAAAATTACCTGTCAGTACCGTGGTAGTGTTATCCAAGCGTGTTTTGAAATTTTTTGGGGTGATTTTTAGAAAATTGTATTGCTTTTAAAGGCATATAAGTTAAAATTACAACGGATTTTATTTTTCTCAGAAGCTTTGAGATATGTGGTTATATTAAAGCCTAAATGTCATGACCGTGGGTGTCAGTACCATGGCATATTTATTTATAATGAACTTAAATTAAATGATTTTAAGCAATTTTGCTAAAAATATTGTTATTTTATTATTAAGAATGGCACCAATACTTCGGACAAAAAATATAAAAACAAACCCGTGCAAGAAATGTGTAGACATAACCTAGCATAAAAATAAAGACTCCAACCTCAAAAAACTGATTTCAAAAACTAAAAAACATAGAATTTTGAATAAAACTTTACCTTTCAAAGTTGAAACCGTCGAAACCTAAGAGATAATTTAGAAAATCACCAAAAATATTGTCAAAAAGAGTTAGAACGTATAAAAATTCAAAAATAAAAAAACCAGTATCAGCACCATGTCTTCGAGATTTAATACTTTTTACGGTATTTTTTGTTCCTTAAAAGTTGTAGTAAAATGCTCTTACAGATTTAATACCACGCCTATTTAAAGACAGATAAAATAAAACAAATTAATTTTCAATGACTTTTAATTTTAGCAAAATTTTTATTTAAAAAATAACAGTTGACAGAGAATCACCCTTTCATACATATAGGTCGAACGTGAGGAAGTAGAAGAATCGTCGACTTCCAATAAAATTATTTACAATCTTGATGTTCAATGCATTGAGTGAGTGTTTCTGTTTTAGGTGTTAAATTATTTTATAAAAAATCTACCCGATTTGCCATTCCAGCATAGTTGAGGTACATTAGAAATGAAAAAAGCATTTATGTATTTTAAAACTCTGAATAAGGCAAGCGGTATTTTTTTTTTAATTTTCTGTTCTTCGCATGCAAATCTGGAAAGCCTACGAACAGGGTTGGCCGAATTAACTACACTACATTTTCTACATCATTAACTACGCGTAGTTAATTTAATGAACTACACGTCTTATTTACTACAAATTGTTACGTTTTCATACACATACATAGTAAATTTAGAGAAATAATAAAATTTCAATAAAAATTTGAACATTTTAACTCAAAGTTCAACCCTTCAAAGTTACAACTGGCAGATCATTTGATATTTGAATTTAAGTTTGTTACAATTTGTTTTATTAACTACATTTAACTGCACGAACTACGTAGCAAATGTAAAAGATGTAGTGGCCATCCCTGCCTACGAACACTTCTACTTTTTGTTGGTGTCCATTTTATCATCTTCTTCGAATTCTGTTTCCTCCGACCAGTAAGAACAAAGCACGAACGCAATAATTTTGTCTATTCCCCTGACGTTTCGACCTCTTTCTCTACTCGGCTATACACTTTTTTGAAATTCTGTTGATTTTTTCACATTGTTAGTAGGTATGCCTCCGCTTAAACATTTCTAATGTTAAAAATAGATTCGCTAAATGTCATAACAGTGGCATATCGCCAATTTTAAAATAAGGCGCAGCAATATTGATATTCCTTGGGGAAGGAACATACCAGAAAAGCGTTGGACAAGATACTAACACAGGAATGGCATCACCATCAAAATGTCATTTCACATTTCCGGATCGAATCCGGATTACTCGATCCGATCCAGCTCTGCGAGCTCATGTAAACGTAGTAATAATCTTTACTTGCTATGTGCTACCTCAGGTCAAATTTGAGACTTCCTATAAATTCAATTTCAATTCAATTCAATTTAAGTTCATTGGAACAATACTCTAAGACATAGTCTTTTATAGCATTATACATATTGGTTTATATAAGAAATTAGATAATTTAAAATTTGCAAAGAAACTTAAGTTATTTCTAAAATAAATACAAAATAATATTCTACATATTCAGTTTTTTTTTTTTTTAACTAATATTAAGATACTACTTTTCTAATATTTCCGTTTTTTCTCCTTTTCCTGCGAATAAAAGTTTACAAATGACTGCTAAAGTGATTAAATGCTGCACACTTAAAACTATTCGTCTCTCTAATTTGTTTGATACTGAGTGACAGAGTTCCAAAGGCGAATGCTATTTTCAAAGAATAGTCGTGATGAATTAAGATACTTAAAAGAAGGTACAACTCGTCGCTACAATGCAGAACTAGTCTAAGTCACATTTACAAATATTTTCAAGAAGAACCTTAGTTCGTAAAATGCTGACATTCGACATGTATTCTAATATTAAAATTCTTCAAAGCCCTTCCACACTATCTCACTGAGTATTAATACAAAGTGGAAAAGAATTCCATGCTACTGCCAAATATGTGAGAGAGAAATTTCTTTTCATTTTTTGACCACACACAACAGTTTAATTTAACCTCAATAAAAATGTGATGAAATGTGTGACAGAATTAGAACCATTTCTAAAAATTCTCATGTATTAACACATGTCAAATCGTGTAGGCTGGGAATATCATATTTTGTTTCCACACTATTATACATGATTTGTTTCACACCTTTTTTACATGTATTAATACTCAGTGGGATAGTGTGGAAGGGCTTTAAGGAACTACTGTACGTATAGGAATATTCGGAATTTGTAGAAAAGGCGCGGAACACAACAAGTTTCGTTATGACGTAAAAAAAACTCATTTTTAAATTTCGGACTTATGTTAGTTCTGCATTGTAGTGACGAACTATGTTTTTTGTTCTGGAAGAGAAACAAAACCGAATTTTTTCATAAAGGTAGTTGGGTGTTTTAGTTTGGATTATTTTATGTAAAAAAGATATAGTTACGGAAATTTGTATATTCAAGGAGACTACAATTTAGAATGGTTGAGTTATAAGGAGATACATGGTCATATCTTCGAAGGCCGTAAACATATCTTGTCATATCATTAAATGCCACACGAAGTTTATGTTCAGACAAAGAATCAAGCTTCGGATATACAACATCAGAGAAAGATATAATTAGTACTAACAAAGTTAGTAGTACAGACGAAGTCGCGTTTCTTTGGGAGTAAAACTACTAGCTATCCAGAGTTTTCTAAGCGTTCCATATATTCGACCAACGACAAAATGTATGTGTTCCCTGCAGGTCAAGTCGTTAGTTATTTTGTAACCAAGACTTGTCACAGACTTCACATAAGAAATTGTTGTAACGGGTGATTTTTTAGCTGGTTTGGTTTTGGCAACACTGGTTTTGACAGCTGACGTGTGTTTAGTACCTTGTGTCACTGTCAAACAGCTTCAGTTTGGTTTGCAATTTAACCATGGATCGTCTTACAAATGAAAAACGCTTGCAAATTATTGAATTTTACTATCAAAATTCGTGCTCGGTTCGAAATGTTCATCGCGCGCTGCTTCCATTTTATGGTCGGCATTCTCGACCTTCTGAGCAGTCTATTCGGAAGATTGTGACCAAATTTCGCACCAAATTTACTTTGTTGGACATTAAACCACCAACACGTTTACGTACTGTGCGTAGTGAAGAAAATATTGCGGCCGTATCAGCTAGTGTGACAGAAGACCGCGAAATGTCGATTCGGCGCCGTTCCCAGCAGTTAGGCCTTTGTTACAGTACTACGTGGAAAATTTTGCGGAAAGATTTGGGCGTAAAGCCTTTTAAGATACAGCTGGTGCAAGAACTAAAGCCAGCCGACCTACCACAACGCCGCATTTTTGGTGAATGGGCTCTTAGAAAGCTGGCCGAGGATCCGCTTTTTTATCGAAAAATTGTGTTCAGCGATGAGGCTCATTTTTGGTTGAATGGGTACGTAAATAAGCACAATTGCCGCATTTGGAGTGAAGATCAGCCAGAAGCATTGCAACAGCTACCAATGCATCCCGAAAAAGCCACTGTTTGGTGCGGTTTATGGGCCGGCGGCATTATTGGGCCATATTTCTTCAAAGATGATGCGAATCGCAGCGTTACTGTCAATGGTGAACGCTACCGAGCGATGATAACAAACTTTTTTTTGCCCGAAATGGAAGTTCTTGACTTGCATGATATGTGGTTTCAACAAGACGGTGCCACATGCCACACAGCACGCGAAACAATGGCGCAATTGCGAGGCGAGTTTGGTGAACAGTTAATTTCACGTTTCGGGCCGGTCAGTTGGCCGCCTAGATCGTGCGATTTGACACCATTAGACTATTTTTGTGGGGGTATGTCAAGGCTAATGTCTATAGGGACAAGCCCGCTTCGATTGACGCACTGGAAGCCAACATCCATGCATTCATTCGTGAGATACCGGCCGATATGTGTGAAAGAGTATGCCAAAATTGGACTCAGCGGATGGGCTACCTGAGACGCAGCCGCGGTCAACATTTGCATGAAATTATCTTTAAACATTAAATTGCAAGGTTCAAACTATCGATTCAAATAAATATTTCATTCATTTTTTTGAATTTTTTGTTTTTTTTTTTTTTAAAGTTCTAAACCTCTTAAAAAATCACCCGTTATTATTAAATGTAATCAAAGGAAGGTCTAAATGAGAAAGCCCCTTCTTAGAAATCATTAATGCTTGTGTTTTGCCAGGATTAAGAGTAAGTCCATTAATGTCAGCCAATTTACAAATATTAGAAAGATCTTCATTAATGCGAAAAATAAGATCCTCTACGAGACCAGATCTCCTGGACAAATACAAATGAAAACAAACATTTTTACAAACTAAAGGCAAATCATTTATGAAGATGCAGAAAAGGATGGGGCCAAAATAGAACCTTGTGGTACACCCATCTTCAGAAGTTTAGGTTGTGATAAACTATTTTGTACAACAAAACGTTGTGTTCTGTTCGTAAGATAACTCTTAACGAGTTGAACAGCCAAATTTGAGAAACCAAAGTAATGCTTAAGTTTTTCACAGAGAACAGTATGATCGACCTTGTCAAAAGACCTGGAAAATCTAATAAGCAGAGCTGTTAGATTATCTTGATCATACTGCAGTCTTATATCATCCAAAACTTTTACGATCTTGATCATACTGCAGTCTTATATCATCAAAAAATTAAGTTTGTCATCAACATTTGCAATGTTAAAGCAATCATACCAAGCTAAACTACTAGCGTCAGAACATAAAGTTTCAATATTAATTGACTTGAAATCTCAGAACGTAAACGTTAAAGGAATTTGGGAAAGAGAGAAATCAATATCATATGTACAAAAAATTAAATCATGATCTGAAATACCATCCAGAAACAATTGGTCATTCAAAAGAATATTACTTGGATCAGACACAATAATCAAATCAAGTAAACTAGGGGAACAGTTCGGCGCGTATCTAGTAGGAAAAGTATTTACAACTTTAAGGCCAGAAGTAGCAACAGAGTCAAGGAGTTGAGAAGAGCGTGAATCAACTTTAAGGAGGTCAGCATTAAAATCACCACAAACAATAATGTGTTCATATAAAACTAAAAACGATTCTAAAGCGGTAAAAAAAAGGGGCAGGTGAAATACATATATTGGGATTATAAACGCACACTACTATGCACTTCACACTCCTTTCAGAAATTTCCAAAACTATAAATTCGATACCAGTACTATCTGATTTGCTTAAAATCCTACAATTAAGTGAAGATCTACAGTAAATAGCAACCCCACCACCTGTTGTAGTATTGCACCTATCATTTCTTATCAGAGTATAATTAGTTAGCTTACGGATGTTATCAGGGACATCAGGATGAAACCATGTTTCACTCACACAGATAACATCATCGTCCACTCCACTGAAAATCTCCTTAATATTATCAAATTTATTATCATTCGAACTTCTAGCATTAAAGTGACACACACTTTGAAACTACGGCGTGCTTTACTTTGATAATAATTCATCACAAAATGTGCAGATTTGCAATTAGCATTGCCAGAAATAGCCTCATAAAACAAAGACATTCAATTTTAAATTAGTAGCAGCTACAAAAAGAGAAACAACATTACAAAATGATGCAGAAAACCACTTCAGACTTCCTTCATAAAAAGGAAATAAGGATAGGTACAAAGAAAAAAAACCGAAGAAAAAGAAATAAGGAAAAGATTACATATGAAAAATATTTTTTTTTTTTATAAAATACTTAAAGGAATTGGTAAATAAATTCTTTAAGAAAAAATATTTAAAAAAAATAATAAATTATAAGATAAAATTATGTACAAAAAAAATAAAAAGTTGGAGCATTGATATTCCATCATAATCCGTTTACTTTTATGTATTATCAGTAGTTTCATCTTGATTAATAATAAGCTGCAGCGATTGACGGTCGGAGTGGTTATTTGAATGTGTTAATGCAATTTGGTGTAGTTCTTGTAAGCTTCTTATGCAAACAGCTGTTTCATTCTTGTTTATTAAAACATGCACAAGGCCACGAGCGGTGAAGGCTGAGGACAGAAAGCGTTGTTTTTTTAATTCAATGGCACTGCGAAGAATCTCTCGATTTTCAGTGGTTAAGCTTTCGTGGATAAAGATCGGTGCATCGCTTTGAAAACTAGGGTCAATTTCTTTTAACCGTAGGTGTCGGGAATTTTATTTGCGGAAATCCGAGAGTGCTTTTATTGTGTTGTGTTTGTCACTGGCGCTGTAGAACTTTTTTATTATGACAGAATTTGTACGTTGCTTAGATCGAAATACTCCTGCAATTTGAGGTGGTTGAAAATTCATAGAGTGACACAATAAATTAAATATCTTTTCTAGCTGTTCATTTAGTTTATACGGAATTCCTATTAAAATGGCATCCGCGGCCAAATTGTTAATTTTTAAAGTTTGGAAATTCAATTTTAAGCTTTCAAGTTCCAAGTGAATGTTTTTAATTTCATTGCCAGCACCAAAATCGGAGTGGTCCATTTTCAACTTTGTTTTGTTTACATTCTCACGGAGTTCATCAATTTCAGTGCAACATTTTTCAAGTTGAGTGACTCTTTTTACTAAATTAGCAAAGTCGCGAGTTATTTTGTCTATTTTCTTTGACATATTTTTTTCTATGTTGTCCATTCGACTTGTTAAATTTTTTTCAAGAGTGGTTAATCTACCCAAGATGGACTCTCCTTGTTGACTTAATTTTTGTAAAAGTTCAGTCGTGTGTGCAGAAAAATTAGTTGAGTCATTTAAGATAACCAGCATCATCAACCAGAACAGGAGTAACAGGAACAGCAACATCATCAATAGAATCAGCATGAACCACCGGAACAGCAGCAACAGGTACAGCAGCAATAACATACTTTTGGATAGAGCAGTGGAAGAAGAAGCTTTGGAAGAAGTTTTTGTGTAGAAGTTTTTTGAATAGAAGTTTTCACAAATGTTTTGGGTGAGTTAGTGGTAGTGCGAGAGATAAGGGGTGTACTCATCTTTGGACTAAAGAGAGGTTTTCTGGAACGAGTTCTTTCCGAAAGAGGCATGGATTTAGAAGAGCGATCAGAGAAAGATTTTTGTTTTTTTGTTCTTTGTTCCTACTTCTAATTCTATTTTACTTTTTTTTATATTTAATTTTTATTTTTGCACTTTATTTCACTACAAAGAAAACTTCTTTAATGCAATGTAGTTATGTCAATTAAACAGGTTTACTTTCTTCTTTCTTTTATTAATGTAATAAAGCACTGTAATGCACCATAACACAATAGGGGTTAATAGATCTCAGACAGCAAATTAAAACACGTCTATTCACTAGCACATCATAATTTGAACATAATAAATAAAATTTGAAGTAAATAAAAAAAAATCCGAGTCTGGTATGCGGTTTCCAAATCGGGGATGAAAATCGTCATCATCGTTAGATTTATATGTGTGATTCATAAATACATATGTATTTTGCCTATGCGCTTCATGATATTTGTTTAGATTTTTTGAGAATGTTTGGAAAAAAATAATTGAAATAAAAATGAATTTTAAATACTATAAACAAGATCGTTTCATTTAAGGATATTTTATGTCACTTTGCACAGGTGACTTAAATCCACCCTCCGTATATGAGAATGATTTATACAAAACTATGATAAAAAAGGACTCAGATGAAAAAGAAAGTCTTGAGAAAGACAATAATGAACTTCGTCAAAGACTCGACGAAATAGTAAAACTCTATCAGGAGTTAAAGATAGAAGTCGATCTTCTTCGGAAAGAAAATGAGATGTTAAAGAACATAATTCCCCAAAAAGACTTAAAGACTAGCGCACCGAAAATAGATATTTGCAGATGAAGAAGAGTTAGCACGCGAAACAGAAAAGCCCCCAAAGAAAAGGCCTAGTAAAAAACGAAAAGCTGGCTCCTCACCTGAGGCCTCATTGTCTTCTGTAAAAGCCTCATCAAACGAAGCAATTATAAATGAAAAAACTATAAAGCTTCGGCCCCGCGCACCAATAAATGTCATCGGTATTGCGGAGTAGAATAAATTGCAAATTATTTTAAAGACGCTATTGCCATCGACCTTTAGAATTATTTCGCTCAGCAATAATAAATGGAAAGTTTGTGTAAAAGACCCCGAAAGTTATAGTCTTCTGTCACGAAAACTAAACGATGAAAAAGTAGATTGGTATACTTATGAGAACAAGTCAGAACGACCCTTACGTATTGTAGCGAGAGGTCTACACGCATCATGTTTAAAAGCTGATATCATTAATGATCTAAAGGAGCGAAACTACAAAATCTTAGATGCTGTGAACATCGTGAAAAAAGAAAAACAGCAAAAAGATACCGAAACAACAGTGGTACAGCGTGGTCTTCCACTATTTATACTTACTTTCGATACGGCTGAAAAACTAGAGGAAATTTATAAAATCAAAACAATCCTAAATATCGTCGTTAAGATCGAACCGTTAAGCCTAGTACGCTGCTGATGCGAAACGAAATTTTTCTGTGATCTCCAAACAGACAACGAAACGCTTGCGAAAACACAACGGAAAATATCCTTGGAGAGTTTCACTAATTCCAAAAACAAAATCAAAGATAAACGCAAAAAATCAGAGAAACCCATGATGTAATAAAATGATAAACAAAAAAAAAACACAAATAAACCCGAATGTCATTTTTCCGCACACAATAAATAGTCTGTATAATTAATTCAGTGCGAAAAAGGAGCGGAGACTTCTTCAAATAATCTACTACAATTATACATTTCGCTTTTCGAACAGCGTACTGCAAAACGAAAAGCAAAACGAAATTTTCCGTTTCTGATTTCGTTGTGTCATTTTTGTATGGGATTTTTCGTTTCGCATCAGCAGCGTACTAGGCTTTAAGAAAGAATACGATTGGGTGATTCTCTGCCAATTGTGATTTTTTTAATTAAAATTTTGCTAAAATTAAAAGTCATTGAAAATTAATTTTTTTTATTTTATTTGTCTTTAAATAGACATAGTATTAAATCTGTAAGAGCATTTTACTACAACTTTTAAGGAACAAAAAATATCGCAAAAAGTATTAAATCTCGAAGGCATGATGCTGACACTGATTTTTTATTTTTGAATTTTTCAACGTTTTTATTCATTTTGACGATATTTTTGGTGAGTTTTCTAATTCCCTCTTACGTTTTAACGTGAACTTTGAAAGGCAATGTTTTATTCAATATTATATGTTTTTTAGTTTTTGAAATTTTTTTTTTGAGGTTGGAGTCTTAATTTGTATGCTAGGTTATAACTCAACATTTATTGCACGGATTTGTTTTTATATGTTGTGTCCGAAGTATTGGTACTATCTTAGTACAAAAAATAACAGATATTTAGCAAAATTGCATGAAATCATTTAATTTAGGTTCATTATAAATAAATATACCACGGTACTGACACTCACGGTACTGACATTTAGGCTTTAATATAACCTCAAAGCTTCTGAGAAAAATAAAATCCGTTATAATTTTAACTTATATGACTTAAAAAGAAATACAATATTCTTAAAATCATCCCAAAAAATTTCATAATACGCTTGGATAACACTACCACGGTACTGACAGGTAATTTTGTGACACACGATTTTAGAATAAAAACACTTCACTCTTACAGCAAAATTACGTTAGTAAAATAAATTGAC
Organism: Epistrophe grossulariae; assembly: GCA_929447395.1. Classification (NCBI taxonomy): domain Eukaryota; kingdom Metazoa; phylum Arthropoda; class Insecta; order Diptera; family Syrphidae; genus Epistrophe; species Epistrophe grossulariae. The sequence continues at coordinate 57,958,350 of OV839566.1, read as the reverse complement.
TTTTGTAAACAATAAATAAATAATGCCTCTTTCAAACGGTACCACACAAAAACAAAATGGCGGTTCAGCTGAAAATCTTTCGAATTCAAAAATAAAATGAAATCCAGGGACACCATTCCATTATTATTATTTAATTCAAGAGCAAATATTTTGACTTGATATTATCAAAATTTAATCAACCAACTATTGTACTCAAACTTCTCTCAGGACAACATTTTTTATTCAATGATGTATTTTAATAGAAAATAGTAGATTTAATTGGAAAAACAAGGATGGGACATGCCACGGTACTGACATTTTGCGTATACTTTTACATGCCAAGGGGAAAGGGTAGCAAATTTTTAAACAATATGTAATGTAAATTGTAGTACAAACTTATTTCCACAATTCAAACCAGAAATTCATAAGAAAATTTTTTATTAAGTTACAAATAAAGCCCTGGACACAAAGAATCCCAGTTGGCAAAGAATCACCCATATACCAAAATCCAGCTTTCCGGCGAATTTTTCCGAGTCAAATGCTTCATTGACTGGACTAAAAAACGTAGATTAAAATTAACAGTCACAAAGAAAACCACAAAGACAAATACAAAAGACGGTTTCTAAGACCTTGTGTCCAAAAAGAAAAGCAATGACCATCAACACCTTTGGCGGATAAATCCAAAAAAGGTAGTGCAAAAACATATGCCCAAATAGCTGCAAAAGAAAAACCCACAAACAACAACAATACTGCACCTGATTCACTCTGGAACGTCTTAAATATAATTTTGTCGAAACTCGAGGAACAGTGTGGTACAAATAAACTTATCTTCGAAAGGTTAATTAAGCTCGAAAACAGTTTTCGACCCAAACGCCTTACAAAAAATACATGATGGAGAAGTTTAAAGTTCTTACATGGAATGCCAACGGATTATGGCAAAAATTAAGAGAATCAGAAATGTTTATGCACGAAAAAGATATTGACATATGTCTGATATCAAATCGCACGTCAAAAAAAGTCTAATTTTATTATCAGCGGATTTGTAGACTACCACACTGTTCATCCGTCGGACAAAGCAAGAGGAGGAGCTTCATTATATATTAAAAAGTGCATCGAACACACGATAGGCCTAAAAATAGAGGTTGAATCAATGCAATTAATCAGTGTCCAGGTTAGAACTAAAAATGTTTCACTCAATGTGTCTTCAAATTACTGCCCTCCTCGGTGCAAAGTTGATAAAATTGAATTTACAAACTTGATCAAGTTACTTGAACCAAAATTCATTGTTGGTGGTGACTTTAATGCGAAACACAGCTTTTGGAGCTCTAGATGCATATCTCAAAAGGGGAAGGTTTTCTTAATAATACAAATTCTATATAATATACTACTGAAATACATCAGCCGAGTAGAAGACTTAGCACTATTTTAATGGACTTTGTTGAATTATTGATTCAAAATAGCTTTTAACGGCCTTTAAAAAGCTATCAATATCTCAAAAGGGTCGAATGCTCTACGAAGCAGGAATGGAAAATAACTGTGATTTTCACTCGACGGGCAAACCGACTTATTGGCCGACTGATCCCTCGAAGATACCTGACCTGATTGATTTCTTTGTGGTGAAACATAACGGAAAGCCTTGAGAGATATTGAGAACAACGTTGAATTAAGGGTATCACTACAAACGCCTCTTGAGCTTGAAGACGCAGTAGATAACTTCGTTGATATCGTTCAAAAAGCCACATGGGATAACACCCCAACCAAAAGTAATTACACCATTTAAAGGCATAAAATATCTCCAAGAAATAAAGGATTTAGTTAAAGAGAAACGAAAAGAACGTAAGAAATGGCAGCAAATTCGTGCTCCTCAGCACAAAGCAACCTTAAATCGCTTGTGTAATTTACTAAAAAAAGGCGATATCAGATTTCAAAAACAATGTTACTCTCACCGAATTAAGTAGAGAAATAAAAAAGCTGAAGTCCAAGAAAGCTCCAGGATATGACTTAATAACGGCAGAAATTCTTAAAATGCTCCCTCATACAGGATGAATAAACCTCCTTTATATAATAAATGTCACTCTAAGGCTTCAGTATGTCCCGAGCCAATGGAAAGTTGCGGAAGTTATAATGGTTCTGAAACCAGGTAGACCATCGCATGAAAAGAAATCTTATAGACCCATTTCGCTTCTTCCTGTAGTGTCGAAATTTTTTGAGAGAATATTGCTAATGCGCCTGCAAGCAATAATAGAAGAAAATCACTTAATACCTGAACATCAGTTCGGTTTTAGAAGTAAGCACTCGACAATTGACCAAGTGCATAGAATCACTGACGTCATCGAGAAAGCTTTTGAAGGAAAGAAAATTTGCTCTGCAGTCTTCTTAGACGTGTCGGAAGCCTTTGACAAGGTCTGGCACGAAGGCCTCAAATTCAAACTAAGACAAGTTTTGCCTGATGGACTTTACACGATTTTTAAAGAATATCTGGAGAATAGAATCTTTCGTGTGAGGCATGGAAATGAGTTTTCTGATTTCAAAGAAATAGTGGCGGGGGTACCACAAGGTAGTGTTCTAGGTTCAATTTTTGTACCTTTTATTTACACATGATATACCTCAAACAGGAGACACTATTGTAGGCACGTTTGCTGACGACACTGCAATACTAGCAGTGGGCAAAATGGTCAACGAAGCTACAATAAAATTACAAAACGCGCTTAATAATGTCAATAAATGGACAAAAACAAGGCGAATAGCGCTCAACGAATTTAAATCAGTCCACGTTGACTTTACGTACAAAAAAATCGACGATTACCTGTATTTGTAAATACAACTCGGGTTCCATTCGCAAATGACGCTAAATATCTCGGTATGACTTTAGACGCGAAATTAAAATGGAAGCCGCTCGTAAAAAAGAAATGCGAAGAATTAAACAATAAATTCAGAGAAATGTACTGGTTACTCGGGAAACACTCTAAGCTTAATATAGAAAACAAGCTGATTTTATACAGGCAGGTACTTAAGCCCGTCGGTATACAGCTCTGGGGTTGTACTCGCGATTCTAATTTCAATATTTTACAATCTTTTGAAAATAATTTTCTAAGATTATTTGTTAATGCGCCGTGGTATATTAGAAACGACGACCTACACATGGATCTTGGGATCCACACGGTAAGAAATGAAATACAAAATTTTGCGCGAAAGCATAGAAAACGACTTTTAGAGCACGCTAATAGAACTATTATCGAAATTCTTGACGAGACAAATTTAGTACGCCGCTTGCGAAGGACTACACCTTCTGACTTGCGGTAAACGGAAAACCGCTTTTAAAATCGCGGAATACGCAGGAGCTATCGCCGAAAAGTTACCTGCAACACGTTGTATAACTTCGTTAAAAATAAATTGCTAGATAAGTTTCAACTTAGTTGCAATCGGCAGGTGGAGGTGGTTTTAGTGAAGTAAGAATCTCACACTCCTATGAGCACGCGTTTTTCGGTCCTCATAGAGCCTTTTGAAGGTTTTAACACCTACCCACGGGAAAAAAAAAGTTTGCACATAGAAGAGGTTTTTTTGAATTATGTATTATTTTTAATAGAAATTGATGAGGGAAGTTAATTGGAAGAGCGTGGTCGTCGGTTAGGTGTTGATTTTTTATATATGCAAT